>BMAW01003029.1:76262-109003 GCA_019974015.1 Nephila pilipes
GTGTGTGTGTGTGTTAGCTGTAAGTCCACTGGTGCATCGGAGTCTAAGGGTTTAGTTTCTGAGTTCCATTGTATCTGCAGTCTTTCGCTTATTACTTAGTTCAGTGATGAAGCTTGAAACTGTTTCATTAGATTGATTAGAAAGAGTTTAATGAAGAATATATAAAAGCTACTATATACAGGTTGATCTTTAACAAACTAGTTCATTACGACGTTAGACAGTAATTCGAATTCTTGGCATTTTGATGACGGACATTGGAACGCGTGCTGGCGTTGAAAGTAGAACATTTTTACCGTTCATATCAAGAATGAAATCGTGATTCAGTGCTGTTGAGGGAAGAGCGCTAACGAGCTAAATGCAGAAGAGAGATTGAAGAGGAGAGCTGATGAACGAAAAGTGCTCCACGGTTTTATTTCAAAAAAGAGCGCGCTGTGTGAGCTAACTCCTGACGCCGATTCGTGGTGTGCCATCTATGGAGCAAATGAAGAGCTAGTTTTACTATATGATTGTTTCGTAAAAAAATGTCCCTTCCAGTCCAGCTAAAAGTCACTTTTCAATTTGGAATAAGTATAACTTTTAGTATTTAATAATAGTTTGTATTTATTAATATATATAATATTATATGCTTTTTGAAAAAAAAGTTTTGAATTGGCTTACAAAATACCTCGTAAACGAGCTCCATTGTTCAATCCACAAATACGGGCTTTTTCCATCACATTTTTCATAAAACAAGGAATACAGCAATTTTTCAGAATACAAGGATGTTTCATAATACAAGGGATGCAGCAAGAGATAATGTAATCAGAGATTACATTGAATTTCTTGAAGGATTGTGACCTTGAGCTGAGTATTATGGATTAAAATGGCTGCAAGATGCCCCCAATGAAAAAAGCTGTGGTGGAGTGATATCAGGGGGACGTGAGTTAAGATACTAAGCTCGCAAGAACGGCTTCGAGTCGAAGTTTTTGGTTTTTCAGCAATGCTTTCGTCAACATGATCAAGATTGACCTGGCTGTTAGCCGAGTGGGATCTACCATTTCATGTAGTATCTTTAATAGACTATTGTATCATGAAACGGTTAACTAAGATCAGCATCATAATCCAAGAAAGAGATCTTCCAAAATGAAATGACGCACATTTCCTCTCTGTGAGAGAACAATAGAACTTTTATTTGTTTTGAAACATCAGATGATTTTCACACGTTGCTTAGATGTTCATTTTTTCGAAACAGGCTCCCTAGAAATTAATTGCACAAAAGTTATTCGCCTATTAAGTTTTATAACGCTTACCTCTTATTCGTTTCAGAAGTCATTGTGTACCAGCTAAATAGTCACTAAGTTAATGTTTAAGCGCATAAATGTAGTAATCAAATGATAAGGAGACAGACAGTTGCGCTATCAGTATTTTAATAGTTCTTAAATCATGAATATGCACTCTCTTTGTCTACTAATCCTCAACGCGTTTATAATCTAGTCTAACGTTAATATTAAAGATAAATTTTACCAGCGTACATGAGTCCGAGTAAATTAATTTGTGACGGCTAGAGATTTTTTAGCTTCTACTCACTCCGAGAGACTCCAGAGCCAAGTTAGATAGCAATCTATGTAATTTCACGCACATCAACTACGTCTACGCAAAGTATTAATCACTATCTTCTAAGCACTAACTTCCAACTTCTTACTTCTAACTTTCCGGCTTCCTATATGCAGTTTGACTTCGCATATATATAAGCGTTTCTTTTATTCAATTTAGATTATTTAATTTGCATAATTCAAGTTTTCTTTGGTTGTGATTAGGTGTTATTTTATGCAATTCAATTAATAAAAAGTCTCAAAGTTCTCTATATTTCTCATATATAGTGGCCCTCTATAGTGATATTTTAGAATACCCTGTTTTTCTTCAATATTGGGACATAGTCAAACTACTAGTGTATCTACATTGATATAAATATTAGAATCAATGAAAATGTGCTGTTATAGCTTTGTTCTCTGTATTTTGTTTGAGAATTGTGACTGAAGACACTTGATAACAATAGTCTTGTTTTCTTGTGTATTCCAAAGTTCGAGTTCTCAAACTTTTTTCTTCTCGAATTTCAATAGCTTAATATTATTTATTTCTTTATTAAATCAAGATTTTTTTGTCAACTCAATTGTGAAGTGATTTTATGTGACTGAAATTCGAACTATAAATGTTTTGTTTCAATGTTCCAAATTCAGTAAAAATATTATTAATTTTTTATTAAAAAAAAGTAGCACTACTCTCACACATGCATATCAAAAACAGTTACTTTTTATTTCATTAATCCACCTGGTGCAGTTAGAAAGCAATGATGTATTAATGATTAATTACTGTACTGACTTTTGTTGAAATATTGGATCTAAAAGTAAGTATATAAAAAAAGTAGGGGTTGGAAAAATCAAGGGAAGGGAATAAAATTTTGAAATGAAGGAGGAAATGATTGATCAAAATTTTGATTCTTAACTTTAATAACTGCAGCAATATTTATCATTATAATTATATTGATCTCAATGTTATTATGCATCAATAAAATTACCTCAAATAAAACATACGAAATGATTTCTTTAATCGTGGCTAAAAGTTGAGATGTATTGTACATTTCTAGTTGATTTTCATTACGGAATATCATAATGGCCGAATCTAAATTTCTATTTTATGTGAATACTGGTTAAAAATATTTTTAATTACTTGTTTGTCAAACTAACTCGTCTTTCTTTTTTATTTCTTAGTTTTATTTAGTGTACTATGAATATCATATTAGAATTTTAACATTTTTATGTTTTACAAATATGTCGAAAGATTGAAAAAAAGATGGAAAAGTCGTTACGAGGTTATTGTAATGACAATGAACTCCTCCCCTTCCTCTCAAAAGTGTGTAATAGCAAAAATAGATCAGCCACATACCTGATTATTTCTAGTTATTGTTATTGTTACTTTTAGTCACGGTTCTTTAAAAGTAGTATTTCACGTTTATTTTGCCTTATATCCAAGATGCACATTTTGATTACTTTCTACTTCTTAATCAACAAATTGATTTAATTTCGTAACCCAGACAAGGTGATTACAAGTTGTCTAATTATATTTAAGTAGTAAATCATACTATATATATATATATATATATATATATATTGGGGGGGGATCTAAGACCTGCCGATCTACCATCCCGGAAGACAGCATTTCGAGAGAGATTCGGAGGAGTTAGATGAGACATAGACGAAGCGGGATAGAGACTCTGAACAAGACGGCTCAGGGATATTGTGTTGTACGTTAAATCTATGATTATGCGAGTTTAATCAATTTGTTTTGTGTTTTAATGTTCTGTCCTACGTCAGCAAATAAACTGTGTGTGTAATAAGTAGTCGTTACTTTGAATCTTCACACCACACACACACATATAACATATATATATATGTGTATATATATATATATATATATATATATATATATATATCAATTCATAGCGATATATACAAGGATGGTTCAGAAAGCACCTGTGTTTGAAGACAGTGTGCTTTGATAAGGCAACTTACTATTTCCATAGGTTGCAATCATCTGTCAAACATAACCGAAAAAAATTAGACATCGATTCATTCGTTTTCACTCTGCTATATGCTAACGAATCAAACTTCGATTGCTGCCGCATCGAGTTGTCACCGCCGATCAGACCTGGATCTGTCATTGTACTACTAAACTTAGCAACAATCCAAACAATGGGCTTCATAAGGCGAATTCGCTTTAAAGAAGGCGAAGAGGGTCTCATCGGCCAGGAAAGGCTATTTCGACGATTGTTTTAAATACGAAGGGCATTATACTCATGAACGTTTTAGGGGGAAAAATCACAGAACAATACTACAATGAGTTACTCGATTCTCATTTCCCAACATTGATGCTCAATTTCTTTTCCTAACGTGGATACTTGTTGAACTTATCATTTAAAATATGTTCTCAAGAATTTGTGAATATTTAATTTGAAAATCACACCAAAAGACAAATGTACACTTTTTTATCTTTTTTTACAGGTGTGGCCCCAGAAAGAATTTCCCTTGATCGAAGTTGGGAAGTTGGTTCTGAACAGAAATCCTAAGAACTACTTCGCAGAAGTCGAACAGATAGCATTCTCCGTTGCATCACTTGTGCCAGGCATCGAATCCAGTCCAGATAAAATGCTCCAAGTACGGACACCTGATGCTTAATTTTTCCAATTTACAGTCTTTGTTATATTTTACTGTTTACTAACTTCTGCATTTTATTGCAGGGAAGATTGTTCTCTTACTCTGATACTCAAAGATACCGACTGGGAGTCAACTTCTTGCAAATTCCAGTCAATTGTCCTTACAGAGTACGACCAAGAAATTATGAAAGGGATGGAGAAATGACCCTATTAAGCCAAGGTAAAAAATTTTAGAATGAAACGGAGATGTAAAGATGGTGAACAGCTTCTCCATTAAGTTTTTTTAAGGTACGACGACTACACATAAGTAACCAGATTCGTTTGAGATGCCTCCAGATTCTGACAAAGAATTCAGCTGAAAAGCGCCTGTGTCTATGAGAAAAGTCACACGATATTTTTCCAGCATAAACTTCGAAGGAAGTTAAGGGCAATACTTGACATTTCAAAAGTTGCTATTGCAGAGCCCAAAAATATACTCGTACCAGATTTCTCATCACTGCAGGTATTATTTCTATTTCCAGTGGGAGTGTCTGGGGACCGTTAGTGGCCGATGCTGCCTAGTGGTCAAGGTCACGGATTCACAGCCATCGGGTTTCGTCGAGTGGTGGGTCTGATACCCCTAAGAACCCGCCGTGATGCACATTAAATCTGTTGGGGCTCAAAGTTCTCCCATTGGTGTGCTGCGGAAGTTTGGAGAGAGACGTGCTAACTCAAGTGTCGTCGTCACCATTTGACCGAGTTTCAAAATTACGAGGCCCATCTTCAATAGCCCACCTCAAAGTGACATCACTAATCAACCACATCATTTGTGACCGATACGCGAAATTATTATTTTAGTTATGACCAATCAGCAGAAATATTGTGTCAGGTGGTTTTTAAAAGGCGTGGCCATTTTCAATCCGCACAAAACTTTTGAGCTGGGATGCACAGAAAGAGATCTGATAAGCATGCATGAGAATTGACTTAAAAATTAATTAATTAATTGAAAATCTCATTCATAAAAAATAAAGGTTAATAATGATTTTATATTATAATATAACCAAAACACATAATAAGAAATCTAAAACAAATCCAAAATAGATTCCACAGCTTTCCATTAGCCAATGTCATATAAATTCAAAATATATTCTAGGTGATAGTAAATCTCAGAAAATTTTCAGGAGCCGTATACAAGTGTATGAATCTTAATTATTTGACCAATAATCACGCAACGTTAAGAAACAGGAGAAATATTATGAATCATTTGCGGGTGATTAATCTAGTGTACACGAGTTTTAATAAATTTTTCTGGAATATCTGTGAAACTAATGGTCAAATTCGAATGAAATTTCAAACATAGGCTTGTTAGATAATTTTCTCCCTTATTCTGCAAAAAAAAAAAAAAAAAAAAATCATAACAGGAAAAATTAAGTTAATTAATTATGTTTATTAATTAATTAATAAAAATAATTTATCCCGTAGTGGAGTTAAACTGCATTAATTAAAAAACTATATGAAAATTCTGTTGTAGAATTATTAATATTATCAAAAGTTAGTTCACATTTATAGCCATTAAAATTGAAACGAATTTAATCCAGCTGTGAAAGGAATTGTGAAATATTTTAATAAGTGTACACATTTGTTTAATGATTGCACGTGAAAAAAACACCTATAAATAAATTTTACTGCCTATTTGGGAAGGGGGATATATACAACGCTATTATCTCCTGTGTTGTCGCTATGGTACAGTATTATAACCATAATATAAACTTGACAATTTTGTATTTTTAAAAATTAGTGCTGATAATGCTTGTGATGAATTTTTTTTAACTGATGGGACATGTGTGGCATTAATCGACGTGTGTGTTGCAGATGGCGCTCCTAACTACTACCCCAACAGCTTTGGAGGTCCAGTGAATGATCGAACCGTGAGGCAACCCCCCTTCTATGTAGCGGGTGATGTGGACAGGTACAACAGCGAAAACGAAGACAATTTCACTCAAGCCGGTATTTTCTACAGAGAGGTGATATTATTTTACATTCAATCCTGTTTGTGCGAATGTTTTTATTTAAGGCTCTCCTTATCGACCTTCATAAGGCCGCGAGTTCGTGGCCAGCATTGTTTCCGCCGAGTCAAGGTATCGAGTCCTATTTCCACTTAAGACCTATCGTGGAACGGTCCGGACACATTTGAACCTGTCGAGGCTCAAAGTCCTAATGATGGCACGGTAGGGAAGTTAGGAGAGTGGAAGCTCGGGTGTCGTCCTCGTCACTTGACCGGGATTCAAAATGACAAGGTCCATTGCCAATAACCTTCATATTGCTTTTAATTTAATTTTCAGTGTACCGGTCAAGTTGAATTCGTGAACGAAATGCTCATCTCATGGAAATTCTTTTTTTCCTCCCGATTTTCCCAAAAGAATAAAAAATATGAAGGTTTCTATGAAATTACAGGTCTTTCCAAGTATTATAAATATTTTATTAAAAATTCTGAAAATGCTTAAGTGAATAATAAAAGTAGATATAAAAATATTGGGAAAATCGTAGGAAAATATTTTCCGAGGAACCTACTATTTATTTTTAATAATTCATGAATTTGTATCAAAAAACAATGAATTGCATTCAAACAAATACAATAGGGTATATTTGAGAAAAAAAGGAAGTATACAGAAATTCCAATACGATAAACGTTAAGTTCACAAATTCACGATTGTAAGTGAATGATAATATTACACGTGTTTGTAGGTACAAAATCCATTGTTCTTTTTATTACGATATAAAATTCTGGACGCGGTGGAGATATTGAAGACGTATCTGTAGTTGACATCAAAAAATAAAACGATATCATATATAACCGGTCACTTGAGATTGGACTCATTATAATATTATTGACTTCCTTCTGTAAAGAAATGGAGGTCACGGTAACCGAGTAGTAATAGTGGTAAGCTCATAGACGGCGTTGTTTGTCCAGTAGTGGATTCAAATCCGGATGCCAATAAAAGCACGCCGCGTAGCGGTTCCGACGGATGTCAAATCTGTCGACGCTCCATGACGATGCATGTCAAATAGTCTTTCCGTTGGGTTGGTTGGAAATTTCGAGAAGAGGGTACCAGTTCAGGTGTCTTTGTCACTTGACCATGATTCAAGAGTACGAGATCCGTCGCCAACAATTCTCACGTTGCTTCTAAGTGAGGCATTAATAACAATAAATAAATCTGTCAATTCAAAGTATGGAACACATACTGCTGGAGATACGCGAAAGTCTTCGACGAGGTATTTGATTGATAGTTCATTTACATCGCACTTAGAAATGCACGAGGGTTATTGGCGACAGATCTCATCTTCTTTAACTTTTTTCAAGTGACGAGGACGACACCTGAGCTTCCATTCTCCTTACTTCCAACACCCCGTCAAGATTAGATCTGAGACTTGACAAATTTAACATGCATTAGCCCCACTACACGAAGGGTCTTTAATGATACTAGAACTCGAAATCACAATTCAACAGAAACAACATTGACTGTGGGATCGAAACCCTTACCACTTGGCTACCAAGACCACCCTTCAACAGGAAAAAGTAGTAGCTAAGAAAGGTATAAATAGCAATATCCGTAGAGAAACAAGATCATATAATTTCCAAATATTCTCTTTAGAAGGTACGAGGGTGATTCAATAAATACTTGTATTTGAGGACAGATGGCATCATTAAAATAAATTGTTGTTACTATTAGGGGCTGCCATCTGTTAAATGGAGTCGAAACAAATTTGACGTTGATTCATATGGTGTTTTTGATTTGCTAGTCATTTGCTGCCAAATCCAAATTTGACTACTGCCTCGTTGGGTTGTCACCGTTGATGATAAATGGATTCATCGTTATACATCGAAAGCCAAGCAACAATCAAAACAGTGGGTTGCTTTTGGGGAATCTGCCCCAAAAAGGGTCAGGATGATCTCATCGGCCTGAAAAGTTATAAAGAAGAAATTTTGTCGTACGAAAGACGCCATGATCATGAATACAAGTAACTGAGACTGAAACAGTTGTCTAATGGGTCATGACGCTTGATAAAAACAAACTATTTTTGATGCCACGAGCGCCATCTTTTGGATTTTTTGAGGACTTATTCAATGAGCCTCGTCCTTTTGATCGTTACCGGCAAAATGGTACAATGGCAAAAAGAATGTGAGAATTGTTATTTTAGAGCACGTGAATTTTTTTTCTTCAAAAGAATCGATTCCTTAGAAATTTTGACCTCAACTCATTAACGCCTGATATAGAAAGAATTGGAAAATAAGTTCGGATCTCCTTCGATTTCTTCGATGCAATAACTTACTACAATGATTGCTTTATCTTTTGCTAAGAAATCCATGAATATAATGTCCTTCGCATCCCAACAAATCGTCACCATAACTCTTCTCCGTCTCTAAAGCAGGTTTACCAGAAGCAATCCATGTTTTGATTGTTTCTTGGTTTCCGGTTTGTAATGATGAATCCAAGTCTCTTCGACGCTGAGAAATTGAAGCAAAAAGTCCTTCGCATCCCAAAACACTGAAAACCGTATCCGCTAGCTGTCCACTGTGAGCAATCACCACACGAATGAATTTTTAATGTGGCAGCAAATGCCTGACAAATCAAAACTAACGAGTGAATCAATGTCACATTTGTTTCGGAGTCGTGCAAGAGATCGCAGCATTCAGTTGTAAGACCAACTTGCCTTAGAACGCCCTCTGTCTCTTCTAAAATAGGTACTTTTTGAACCACCTGTTCATTAGCAAAGGACCATTGCTTATTAGTTTTTAATTTTTTCTTGCTGTGAATTTAACTTTAGAACATTGCTGTACGTCTGATCTTTTTTTTTTTATTGGACCCTATTCATGATAAACCAAAAGGGATAAAGCAAGAAAGCAGGTTGGATTATGTGTCTTTTGTTATGAGGTAGAATATTGAGTACTCCGCCAGGGGGAAATAAATCATTTGATGCATTGAACAAAAAACAACAAAAGGTTTCTTAATTTTCTTTAAAAATTAATGGGCTTATCTAAACAAGAGAATAATGTATGAGCACTAAATGTAAAACTGTAGTCATGTAAGATTTGTTATGAATTCGATTTCACTAACAGATATCGATGCCTTTTAAAGGTTTTAGATGATGATCAAAGAACCCGACTCGTTCAAAACATCGCCGGCAACCTCATAGAAGCCCAAGACTTTATACAGGAGAGAGCGGTTAAAAACTTCACCCAGGCAGATCCTGAGTATGGAAGACGAGTCAAGGAGGAACTTGACAAATTAAGAGTTTGTACAAATTTAATACAATATTCTATACAGGAATTAAAATCTTTCACACAGTCATATATCGGTTCACGAATTGAATCTGTTTCGACTAAGTGTGTAAATCAAAAAGTGGGCGGATCGAAGCAATTTTTTCTTTTTAAATCAATTAAAATTGAAAGTAACGCATTCAAGCCCAAGAACCAAATTTATAAAGGGGTTCTTACACGTATTTCCCTTCGAATAAGCTCTGAGAGCTTTCATATGACGTTTGTTCGGAGAGTGTAAGTGGACTGTATGTTGGAAATGATGACAATTACTTGTTGTTATTGTTTATTACAATAAGTGAGTGAGGCTTGTTACTTTGGACCTTGTTGGTCTCTATCTCATACAAAAAATAACATCGAAACACAATTTTTTCCTTCACTGGCACACGCTAGGGTTGCTACAATTTGAAATGGGAGCCAAGTGTTCTTGGCGGGAGTATGCCATCGCCAAGTGGCGAGATTGCCTGAACAACGTTAATGATTTGAGAATCAACCGTGACTTATGCAAATTCGAAATATTGAAGTGTAGTGGATGTGATTGATGAGACTGTATTTATAGGTTGCTAACTTTTCAAACATTTTCTGAAAGAAAAATCAACTGCTTAATTGCAACAAATTGTTTTTCTAACATGCCATATGTGTTGACGAAAAAATAATCTAAGTTAACTTAAAACATTGCTAATGGATCCTAGAATTATACAGCTCTCGTGTACTAAATGAAAGTAATGACGGAAAAAATACTGGGGCATTGCAAAAACAAGTATTATAAATAGCGTTGGTGTTTAATAGCTCCATGCTAACTTAGATTGAAACATTTCTTAAATATCTTTTGACATTAGAAAAGTTATAATTCTTGAATGGTATCAGAAAAAAATTGTGAGAAAATAGATGAAATATTAAATGTTCTGTAAATATACACAATTTATATTTCTTCGAAATACAAGAACAAAATATAGATGAAATCAAACCATCTGCAGGACGTCCAAGGCGATTCACTGAAAGTGAGGAACGGTGGATTGTTGGGAATATTGCTTGCAATCCTAAATCCAGGACAGTAAAATAGACGTTGGAAGTGAACTAGAGGTTTAACAAGTCGTCAAATGTAGAAACTAACAGAAACATTTTAAAAAAGTATAATTTTCTTGGGTGAGTAACTAGACCTCACCTCCCCATTCATTGGTGAATCACATCGAAAGGCTCGACTACAATTCGCATAAAAGCTTATATTCAAAAGCTTTCAGACTAGAAAATTGATTATATTTGTATTAGACGGGAGCAAGAGCAATATATTTGAAAGTGATGGAAATAAATGATATAGTGGAGATTTATCTTGACAGGAAAACTCTTACTCCTACTGTGAAAAATATTGAAGATAGCCAGAAACTCTGGAGTTGTTTAAATGCTGTCTATGTTGGAAATTTTCATTTATTTATTCAAATTATTCTGATTTATTTATATAAGAGCTTTGAAACAAAATTTGAATCAAAGTGATCTAAAAATGGTCATGTTATCACTTTATCAGAGAGAGGATAATGACTTAAACCTAAAATTAATATTTGAAGACTTCAGAATTTGGTTAACTGCTTACATGTGATCAAAACACATGTACAGAGACCAGATTTTAAATTTATAGTACATGTAGGATTTTCCAACTGATTATTGAAGAATTAATTTTATTTTCCAATGTACTGTAAAACCAGTTCCTCCGATACTCGATAGATGGCACCACGAATCAGAGTCATGTAATAAGCTCCTGCAGAGCCACCTATTCCAGAACAAAAACTGAGTGACACTTCGTTCTCGCTCTCTTCCTCCTCCACTTTTCCGCTTCTATTCTCCTTCGCTTTACCCACGTCGCAAAAAAAAAAAAAAAAAAAAAACTCCAAACGCCCGAGCGCGTTTCCACGCCTTCCCACGATATGGGTTAAATGAGGCAGCCATCTACTTTGCTCCGATGAACTGGTCAATTCTTCATCTTATAGTGTAAATACTTTTCACTCTTCATCATCTCTCCTAATAAACAAGTAAAGCTACTGCGAGCCTTATCATTGAAGTCCTACAAAAACATTACATGGAATCCGGTAACGGAATTACCCCCTTAGACAACCACCCCTTTGCGTAAGAGCAAACCATTGTAGATTCTGGATTAACAATCTCATCACCCCACAGTCTACATACATTTGGGATTATTTAGACAACAGAATCTGCACATTTAAAATTTCAGCAAAAATGAGCTTAAAGAAATATCAGAATGGGAAAAAATTAAGGACATTTTTGTGAAATTCTTGTTAAACCCATGCCTAATAGGCTAAATGAAGTCATACAACATAAAAAAGAGCCAGCGTTTCTTATTGAAAAATATTTATACAGATTTAGTAAAAAATTATGTTTATATGCCCTATACTTTTTCTGATATTTACTTTTAGTTAGTGTAACAGAAGTGTATGATTTAAAAAATTTCCACAATGTTGAAGTTACCTTCGAACTTTTTAATTTTTATTTAAGCATCAGATATAGGGTAAGAAAAATATTCTGTTAAAATTAAACAGATAATTTTTTTTCAAACATGTTTGAAAGTTTCATGTGCCCCAATACTTCTTTGAGCCTCTGCACAAAAATATGTAAAATACGTAAACTAACGACTTTTGATCTGTGCTGGAGAAAATGCAAATGAGCTTTTCATGTGGATTGTATGTGAATGAAAGCACAATTCGTAAGCCGAAGGAAGATTTGTCTGAGAGCAAAGGAAGGAAGATTTGTTTGTGAGCAAATCTTCCTTTAGTCGAAGGAAGATTTGCTCACGCGTAAACCGATATGTTTGTGTTCGGAATCGTTCGTTTATCGCGATAGAACTGAGTTCGAAAATAGGAATTTTTAATGATTTTTTTCAAGAAATGCCTTTTCTAAAAATCAGATGTAGTACTTTTATTTTTATGTATTAAATATAGTGGAGACTGTTTTAGACGGTATAAGTAACGTAATGTTTTTTCTTTTCATTGATTCAAGTAATTAACACGTCACAATGTGACATACATTTAATATTTTCTTAACTCAGATGCAATCCATCACAACTATTCAGACAAATAATGTTCGTGAGTCGATAACAATTATAAGGGTAGAAAACTACTTTTACTTTTACTAAACTTTTGCAATTCTTCTGTCTTTACACTTAAGACAGATTTGGTTGTATAGCAACAATAATTTTACCTTTTACTATCCTTATCGCTTCGCCTGCGATCCTTATTCTCCAGTGTCAACTCACTCGCTTACACTGAAGGGAGTAGTGTGAGTGACATCTTACACTCAAACTTTACAAGGCGCCCTCTACAAGTGGGCGTTAACACAGGAGATGATATAAGTAAATATATTTAATCATTGCATTTAAATCAGTAATACCAGAATATCATAAGTCCTTTCAATTTTAATAACAAATCATAAAAATATTTTAAAAACATCATCAGTTGATTCTAGTTTGAGTTCTGATAGAATGACATTATTTATTATCTGATTTCTGATTCTTATCAAAGGTTTATATAACTATAATTTGTTTGATTCTAAGGAAAATATAAATTTTAATTACCTAATAAATCCTTGACTAGCAGCATTTCTCATTGGCTTCAGTCCTACGCATTTTATTAAACACTATTTTAATAAGTAAAATTATTTTACTTGTAATAATTTTTCCCAAATAATAACTACATTGAATACGCGTTACTATGGTAACGAGTACTACTACTTCTTTAATGTTTAAATTTAATCTATTTAAGGTAATGAGACGCCTTCGGCAAGGAAAAGAAGAGCATATTTTATGCCAAATTTAGATGATCTTTTCAAAATTAAAAGCTTTACGGAGACTATATGTTAAGATTGTGATATCTGTGTATTCGAGAATTTGTTGTTACGAAGAAAATCAAATTTAAAAACATGAATTAGTAAAGATGAGCAGTTATTAAGCAATAACTGTATTTGCATTTGTAAATAGTGTACTTATTTTTAGGTACACATAGCATAAATTCCAATGCATTTATAACTTTGTTAATTTGTAAATCACTATAAATTTAACACGATATATACATACTGAACATAATTATAATAATAATTATATTTTATAAAATTTTAAATTTTTAAACAGTGTTCTATTTATAACATTCACATAAATATTACATCTACGGTATCAGCAAATAATCTTCTATTTTTCAACGACAAATCAAAACATGTACAATTTGAAGCATTTTAATGTCTCCGTTATGTTAAATTGCCTCTCTCATATCAATGAATTTTCACGTCCTCAGCGGTGTCGTGGAAGTTATTTTCCAATAGCTCTCCAATTGCTACAAAGAACGTGGTAATCCCACCCCTTAATTTCTTACTCCGATCGCTTATTATAGCAAATCACAATTGATGATTATCTCTGAAATATACACCAAAGGTCCTTGCAGTTTGATTTGTAATTTTGCGGGAAACTTAATTTTAGCTTGGAAAATCTTCTTAATTATTCATATTTTATATCTTGATTCTGTAATTTTGATTGAAATTTAACTTTAGCTTCATAGAATCTTTTTAATTTATGAAATTTTATTTCTTAATTCTGAAGAAAGAGTTAATTAATTCAATTTAAAAAGAATTTCGTAATTACAAGACTATTTCTATTAATTATTAAAAATATCCCTTCACTCAATTTGAATTAATTAATTTTTGTATATCCTGACTTAAAATGAATTTGATTTTACTGCAATTCCAACAAACAAGCAAAATTTGAGCAGTGGAGGAAGCAGTTTTTATGATAGATATTTATTTGTTAATAATAAAGAAGCGTGTACGAGTATAATCAATGAGGAATGCTTTTCATTTTAGATGTGCATTATTTTATTTTTCTCTAGGCTCGAAGAATATCCAAATGAAAGCTGTATGAATCCTTTCTGGACGTCGGTTTCTTAACCTGGCCGTTACTTAATGGGTTGCTGACATCTTTCTGTGGAATAATGTTCCTCAAGTGTTTGCCGAAGATTTTTTTAATAAAAACAATTCTGATTAGTCTTAATTTTTAAAACTATAAGCGAAAGACATCCTTTAAAAATATTTATAGTGTGGATTAATTTTTAATGATAGAATCTACAGAAAAGATTGTAATAAAATAATTGCATAGTTTTTTAAGTTATTGTAGATTTCGAGCAGTTTTTAATGTTGAATTCCGTTTTGAAAAAACAGATTATTCAGCAGAAAAATAATTATGTAAAATCCATAATGATTAAATTGAATAATGGTTTTAAAGAAAGTAAACGGTCTTAAATCCATAAATGTATTATAAAAGATTCTTTTTTTTTTAATTTCTTACAAAAGGCCCAAAAATTAAATTATTTAATTGGCTAAAAAAAAAAAAGATTCTATTATACAAAACATTAAAATCAAGATGACCATTTCTTAAAAATTGAAAATCAGGCACATTTATGGGGGGGGGGGTAATTGAGAGCAATTACAATTAATAAACAATTTATTATAATAGTAATAGTTCTTTTGGTTAGGTGTATTTGTTGATAAAAACTAAATAAAAATGAGGTATTGATAAGACATACGTGATAAAGAAAATCTTACCGAAACATGTTTAGTACTATGACATGTTCTTTATACATTTTTTTCTTAAAAAAATCATTCATATAATTTTCTGCAGAATGAATTGATTTTAATAATTTCTTTTGTTGGATGTATTTATAAAATTCCGTGTAAATTAATTAAAGATTGCTTTTTCAGATATTACACATTCGACATTGTGATACTCTTTTTTTTTTTTTTTTTTTGTTCCAAACCAGTACAAATTTGTGTACTGATTACGATTTACCATGAGCCAGGGAAAAACTTTAGGAATCTGTAAGGATGATTACCTTACCTAACATACCTGTTTGCAAACATTTATTATAAATTGCATATGCTAAACAATTATATTATTCTAAGATGTCAAATAAGAGTCAATTATCCATAAACGAAAATTTAATGTCTTTGAAATTGGATAAAAGTAACATAAAAAGGGTGCAACATTAAAATTTCTATCTAGATAATATTTCAGCAAACTATATCGTATTTATTCAACAGAATTTTAAAAAAAAAAATTCTTAATTGCTTATTCCGATATATTTACCATCATATATCTCAGTTTCATTATGCATTCTCTGTGTGGTAGGATTCTATCTACATTTATAAACATTTGTTTCTTTAACATTTCTAAACATGCATAGAAACTCACGTTTGGGGATGCTTTCTCATTCCAAGTGATGTGTTCAACCATATTAGCCTGATGAACATATACTCACTTTTTCCAAATGTAACTTTAAACGTGTTTCTGTTAATAATGCGATAAAGTTTCATTCATCGGGTTAACACGATTACAAATCTTATCTATTCCTTGTACCAATAGAATATTTTTTTTCAAGCAATTCTAATAATAATAAAAAAAAGCAGTTCATGTATTTAAGCGTTTCACATATTTAAAAAAATTGTTTGAAAGGGCATACGTATATTCTGTTCAGTAACTAGGTATTAAAATCGTTTGTTTTATTTTTATTGAAAAAAAAAACTCCTAAACACACACGTACAAATCACTTTTCTTTATGTAATATATTCCAAAAATGCATAACTTGCATTTTAAATTATTTTTGCATACATACGAAAATGTTTTTTCACTCAGTTCAAATTCATATAAGAGTTTTGAATTATTTCAAAATGAAAGTATATAAACACTTAAACCAAAAATTCAATTATAAATAAATTCGGAAAATAATTTTGACATTGATCTTGGCATCACTTGAGAAGCATTATTCTATATGAGCCCAATTTTAATGAACTCTTTGTAATTCAAGAACATTTTTATATTTGTTATATTTCATGAAATAAATTTATTTTCTCGTTGCTTATTTTCGTTTATTTGATCATTCAGCTTAAAAGGTGGAGAGAAATGGACATGACACACGCTTGCTGTACTTGGTGAAAGGTTATGCGACAAAGTCAAGGACAGCTAGAATGTTCTAAAACACTTACATAGAAATTCTTTCTAACATATCGATATGTCTTTCAGAGTGATTTTAGAATAAAGGAAGCTTTATGGATTTAAATTCGAAAGATGTACATTTATTTGATTATAATACACTTTATTTCTGTAGAGGAAAACTCAGATATTGTGAATTTATTTGCAAGATATTTTTAATGAATGTGAAATGCAGTATACGGAAGAAAATAAAAGTGCAATCATCAAAAAAATGGGATACCCTTAAAATATTTCGGAATTCTCTTCGTAACTGGAGGGAATTGGTATCAATATTTAATTGCTCAAAAAGAGCTAAATTATAGTTTCGATGAATTAAAAAATAAACGAACTCAATTAACATCATTGGCTAACTCCTAAAATTGTATATTTCTGCTATAGTATTTTATTTCCTGCAGAACTATATAGGTAGAAAATGATATAAATAATTATTGTTTCAAATTCTATCTGGATTAGAATATTGATTTCAAAGATATTCGAGAAAAACTGTTCCAGGGACTTATTCAGTAACCTCTCTCTCTCTCTCTCTCTCTTTTTTTTAATCCAGAGCGTTTCGGAACACAGCCGTGTCGCATTGGCAGTTTTGCCGAATTATTGCACGTCAGTACAGTTTTAACGGGAATATCATTCTAGATAAAAAAAAAAATTAATAATGATAGATAAAACTTAAATATAAATCGTTCTAGACAAAAATTTAGATATAAATCGTTCTAAATAAAAATTTAAATATAAATCGTTCTAGATAAAAATTTAGATATAAATCTCTCTAGATAAAAATTTAGATATAAATCGTTCTAGACAAAAAAAAAATTAAGTTGAAATTGTTCTAGACAAAAAAAAAAATTAAGTTTGAATCTTTCTAGATAAAAATTTAAGTATAAATCGTTGTACAAAAATAAAAATAAAAAATAAAAAATTAACTCACCTGTTGAATTTTGAGAACATTTCACTATGCAGTACACTGTATGTACACAAATATGGTACAAACGTGATGTATAACCCTCTAGAAATCAAGAAGTAATCTTCTAAAATGAAAATTGACAATTACGATAAATATTGAGCAAAAATGCGAGCAGCGCTGTGTCACGAAATAGGGGTCCTAGTCAAACAACATGAAAAAAAAAATCTGGAAGTAAACGGTTCGAATTGAATTTTGAATGTGCCTAACTATCGAATATCAGATTAAAGAGAAGTTACTGTACTTGAATACTTCTGAACAGACAACTTATGTTTTCCCCCATTTCTTAACATCGTAAGAGAAGTGGATAGAAAATTAAAATTTATATTCTTGCATACGATACAGCCCCTTCAAACTTCATGATGTCCGATTGTAATTTCAAAATTAATGTTTCTTGAAGGAATTGCATGAACGTTTGATTTTTGTGTGTTTTTATGACACGAAAAATCCGAATATGGAAACAATATTGATATAATATAATTCCGATTTTCATAACTGTGATTAATAATTCGTGTTTTTTATAATAAAATATAATTTTTTTCAATAGTTTCATGTTTTTGAACAGGAAAAAATTTATCTATCCTTTTTTGCAAAAAAAAAAAAAAAAAAAAACATTGAAAAATACGAGTATTAAGTAGAAATTTCTTTTCATCGTCAAATATTAGAGAAACACTCATTTAACAATAGAAGACCAGTTTCTTAAGCTCCCAAAATTCAGGAATTACCAAGCAATTAGGTAAGTTTAAAATGCAAAGTCAGATATTTGGAGAACTCTCATACCACGATGGAAAAACGTTTTTTTGAAGTTAATTAACTTAGTTAATTAATTGATACATTAACAGCATAAATTAGTTCGCTTTGAACAATTAACATTGCTATCATTTTTTTATAGTTGAGATGAGAATTGTGGAAATTATTAAAGGGGCTCCATTTTTCTAACGATTGAACATTTATAAAGTCTTTCTTTTTATCTCTGTCTCTTTAGAAAATCTATGTCTCTTAGAATGCATATTAATGTAGGATACATAACAAACTTTTATACGGGACATATAAGTCTACAGTAAAATAAACCATTAGAATATATATATATATAACAAAAAGACAACAAATAGATTTACAAAAAGAAAAAAAAATGAAGCTAACACAAGAAAAAAACATTTTACTAAATATTTTTTTTACTTGATTTTTATTTATATTCACAAAAATTAATGCACAAAATATGAAAAATTTAAGAGGTTCCTATAATATGTCTAAATCTTTATTGTAATTATTTCTTAATTAATTTACCTCGAATTCATAAAATCGTCTGGTAAAGCAATGTATAAATTAATAGAATGGTTTTAAGGGATGTCGAGAAACAAAAGCTATGAAACATCCGCAAAGCAATAATAATAATAATTATTTTTTAAAAAAAACATTTAATTTACATCCAACCTTACTAACCTGATTTTACATTATTGTTTGGTGTGAAATAACTTACATCTTTGGTTTTATAGAATATTGTTTGGCGATATAATTTATTTTCCCTCGTTTCACAAAATCGTTTGCTTTAAGTGGAAACAGCGAAAGAATTTTCACAAAATTAAAATAAGTCATTCTGTCATGGTTGACTATGAAATTCGATTTAAGTCAATATTAGTTGAATTTTTCTTATCACATTTCTTCACACATAATTCGTCATACAATGCATTTGGAGAATTTCTATGAACGATTTCAAACAATTTCATAAGTTTATTTATTTATTTTGTGGCTGCGGTAGCCTAGTGATCAGGATCAAGGTCATGCTGCTGGCCTTATTTCCGTTGAGTCTTGAGTTCGAGTCATGATGACAGCTCAAATGTCGTCCTCGTCATTTGACTGAGGCTCACAATGAAGAGGTTCCAACTGTTCTCGTGTTGCTTCTAAGTGTGACGCTAATAAGTAATCAATTTATTTATTTATTTATTTTTGTTTTCTAAAATCATTTCAGAAAATGTCCTGCATTTCTTTACACAACGAATTGTGTAATACCAGTATAACTGATAAATTTGAATATCCAATAATGGAATATATTGATCAAATGTAACACATTAAATAGCAAATGAAAAAAATTAAACAAAAAAACTCGAGTGAAAAACTTAACTTTCTATGGTACAAATAAATAAAATATTAATAGAGCATTTTTTTAAATAATAGATTTCTATTTAATTTTTGTTCATTCAAGCGTTTCAACTGAAATAACAGCGAAGGTTGAACCTAATTGATCTCAGCAACGCACAAGAGAATACAGTGTCTGCAGGATCACATGGTACAGGGTGAAAGAGCGGTTATGTAATTCAAAGGAAATGAGCGTTATGTAATCCAATTGGCGTAGTCATAATTTAAAATAACTGCAACATTGCTTTTCGCATTTTGATTCAATTTTGTTGCGTATCATATTTAATATTTTATTAATTAAGCGTTATAACAATTCAATTATTGCAAATGAAATAAACTTATTAATTATTATTTATTGATGGACGGATATATCCACGAGTATTGAAATAAAATTCTGTACAAATTTATTTTCAAATTGTTTTTATTTCGTAACGTATAGAATAAAAAGAAAGCGTTTAAAATGGTTCTATGAATTAAAATAAGCCAATTCCAAATACATTTTGAAATGTAACACGTTCTTATGAAATCGAAGGGAGAAAAATAATGATTTTTTTTTCGGAAAATTATTTCTAGTATCTATTTAAATTATAAAAATTATGAAAAACGATGAAAGTTTAGACTTCACTTCCAAAAATTGTGAAATAACCAATGGAAGTATAGCTTAGTACGTAACTTTAAGTTTTAAAAAACAAAAGCTTATTTATGTTGTTTGTTTGATGGTAATGTTTTGAAGTTGTAAGCTTTTATGAAAACAACAATGCGTCATAAAAATGCTATTTTTATATCTAGGAATCTAAACTGAGTTTGGAGCTTAAAATGTAAACCGTAACTTTTAGTATGAAATTTTACATATTCTTTGATTTTTGTAACTGCAACGTATTAAAAAAAAAATGTAAAAATATTTACTGAAACTGTTGCAATTACAGTTTAGGAAAGAAAGCAAGTTTTACAAGAAATTAATTACAGTTTAGCAAGAAATTACAGTTTAGCAAGAAATTAATGGGAATTAAGTTAAATCATTACATATATATATATATATATATATATATATATATATATATATATGTGTGTGTGTGTGTGTGTGTGTGTGTGTGTATAATGTGTATTTCTGTTTTGGAAATTTTACAAGAATTAAAAATTTTCATTAAATTTTAAATAAAAGTTAAATTTAAAATTAAAATTTTTAATTTTTACAATTAAAAATTTTCTTTACATTGGAATAAGACCCTGAAAACCAGTTTAAATTTTCATCACAAATCAAATAAATAAATTGGGGAATATGTAAAATCAAAACAATGGGAATAATTTTTTAACATAATGGAGGAATTGTGCACACAGATATAATATACATTAATCGATAAATATATTTATTTACTTTTATCTTAAATATTCTGTAACAATAATTGTATAAAATTATACTGCTTAATGTTCTATAATATATATAATGCCAGGCAAATTAGTGACGTTTCTTTTAAAATATATTTGATTACATAATATCTTCGTCGAGACATGAACTTAATTTATTTTTAAAAAGTGAAAAGCAGAATATGAAATTTAATGTAGAATCATCACGTAAAAACCAATCCAAAAAGTATTAAGCTTATTTCTTACGATTAGGAACGGAAAAAAAAGTCAAAAATGGTGCCTCTATCTGTTGTTCTGTGAATAAACTAAGATAGACAAAATAAAAAGAATGGCACTTAATTTAAGCACAAGAATATTATTTTTTCAAGAGCAAATTTTACATATCTCTGAAAATTTCAGTATCTTTCAAAATATGTGAATTGGATCAGTATAATGTTTCAATATTTCTGTTAAGTTCATGAATTTTCTTACAAATAATAGTTATGAAGTGTAGATTAATTTTACAGTGTAATTTTTAATTTATTTCATTAATTATCTAAGCTTTTTTCCTCTTTTTTTTTGTTCAAGAATCTCAAATTTTAAACTCAACATTTTCTGTATATTTATCACACATATCATAAATTCTTAAAGCCTATTTTATGGTGATGTAATTAATAGAATTTTTTTTCCGAACTTCTTAACAATGCTACAATTACAAATTAAAAGTAAGCTTTTAGTAATTATATTTCTTCAGAATACTTCACATAAATTCAATATGAAAAGTAATACTTCAAACAATAGTTCACAACAGGTTTGGGATTGCACTATTCTACTCAATATAGATTAAATTAGGAGGGAGGGAGATCAAACGTGAAATAAATATTAAAAGAATCTTGGATAACTTGAAAAAATTTCTTGTACTTAGATATGCACTGTCCTTTATTGTATTTCAAAATGTTAACTTTAAAACAGTTTGCCATTAATTTTATGAAAAATTCTTAAATTCAGCTGTTGGAGAAAACCTAAAGAAGTCTGGGTAATTGGAGCAAATTATATACAGAAAATAAGATAGGGAATTAACAAATAATATAAATAGAAAAGAATGAAGATATTTATTCTTTATTTTTTACATGTATTTTAAAACTTTGTTAACCTATATTATCCTTGTGATAGAGGTTTTCGTATAATTTTTTCAAACTCTATAAATCGAAATTTTCTGACGCCAAAAGTGTAACAAGCTTAATAAAACTCCTAATATAATAACTTCGACAGTTTTTAAATAAGCATTATAAATTCTTGTAATTGTTCATATAATATTACCTCTTACTATTAAATTGAATATTAAAACGAAATACTATCTGAAAATGTATAAGATTTTATTCAAAAGTAGATTTGAATGAATAGATCCAGAAATTTTATATACTTAAAAATGGTTAGCCCATTGAAAAAGTACATTATCATAAATTAATGAACCTAAATTTGACACAAATTTTCAATTGTTATATTAAAGAGCAACAGTGTAGTCAAAGGAATAAAGGAAGAATAGATTGTATTGACAATACAAATAGTATTTACAATATCGAATGAAGATTATTAGTATTTACTAAAATTCAAATTTTTACATAAAGTCAAGTATTATAACTTTGAGAAATGAACATAGAACATGAACATTGCAATATTTTTTTTCTTCCTTGGGAGTTTATTCAAAAGGCTGCAAGGGTATACTTCAACAAGCCACTAATTTTGAAAGGAAAATTATTTATAATTCAAGTACTTTTCTGAAATCTATTTTCGATTATAGATGGCAGCAGCATCAAAAGACGAAACCGATTCTACTGTATCAATATGTATGACCAAAATATTTTAATACTAGAATGAAAAAATTTGTCACAGGAAGAATTTCAAGTATGTAATTTATCTCAAGAAATTAATTGATTGAATGAAAAAATTACTTTCAAAACTTCTATGTTGCGAAATTTTCAATCTTCTGTTCAAGAAGTGAAATGATCAGGCATTCCACTAAAGCATTACTCCCAAATTTATTTACCAAGCAGTTCGTTCATCACCAGTAAACCTTTTTGATCGTACGGAATTTTCAATAACATTTTCATTAATTTCGAAATTAATAAACTTCTAATAGAAAATTTTAATTTTGTTTTGTTTTAACACATTACCATTTAAATTCTATAAAATTAAATGAATATTTTTTTAAGAAAAAATACTGTATTAAAGCTTTATAAGTTTTTTTTTTTTAAAAAGAAGTATCCTATTTGAATCGCCAGCTGTTGATTTATTTGACTTATTTTTATTAATTGACATCCTTTTTTTTAATTACTTGAATGTAATTTCATGAATACCTTATTTTAAAGAAAGCATTAAAAATTAATGATTTATACATTTATATCATGTTAAATCTAAAATTTTATTATTACTCCTGATATTTATGCTCGCAACCCCATAAACGTTGCAAACAGGATATTTTTGTTGGGTGGTATTCACAGTCGTCCTTGACGGAGGGTTGGACGAATTTGTATTAAAATATTATAATTAAAATTAGGCACTATGTTTGAATTTATTTCAAGAAGGGGGGGGGCGACTCGGGGTATTAAAAAATGTTAATAACATCTACTCTTAAGACTAGTAGTTATATGTTGAAGGAAAGGTTTACTGTCTTAAAGAAATTGTTTGACATATATCTATTTTCAATTATTTTTCTAACATTTTGGCTTATGGCAGCCACCTGATTCTTTTAACATCAATGACGTGTTTTGCAGATCAATTAATTAATTTTCTCTTCACGATGAACGCACTTTAACGTGACATGTATTCCTCCAACTCTATTTTTTAGATCGTAACAATACAATCATAGATAGTAATTGTCAAGGACTATATTTAAGAAATTTTCTTTACATTTCCTTTTTTTTAATAATCTTTACATGACGATAAATATTATCAGATACAAACTACTCTTTAAAAAAGAAATGCATATATATATATATATATATATATATATAATGATTTCTCTTAAATTTAATTTAATTTTATATTTTTTCCTATACTTTTAACGATTCTAATGGGAAGTTCCTCTTATTTTGTGATACAAATCTTTTGAGCTTTTGATTTATGAGATCACACGCTTTAAGTTTTCGTGAATCATCAGTCTTTCACAGATCCAGACCCGTAGGGATAATCCCTACGAGACGTTTTGTCTTCAGCTAAAATACCAAAAATCCCTAAATGTACAACATTATCTGAAGAAATCCTTGCAAATAAATTCCAAAAAAGGAAAATTTCCTTCTCTTTCACTTGAGCCACAAAGGTGAAACGATGCATCTGGCGTCCTCCATTATCATTTTGTAGTTATTATCGCTCTTCTGCGATAGCTACGTAAGAGAGTGGACGCGTGTCCACCGTTATCACAATGTAACTTCCTCACTCTCGCTCATATTTTATTTACAAACTCACGATGTTCTGAAATATTTACAGTTCCATCATTGTGTCACGAATAAATGGAAATATATTTAAAATGGACAAAAATTATTGTTTGGAATGTACACAATTTGATTTGATTTATAATTATTTTATTTATAATTATCTTATAGTTATAAATTTATTTATTATATTACATTAATATTTAATTGATTTGATTTATAATTATTTTATTTATAATTATCATATATAATTCTCATGCTGTCTACTCCTGATAAAACATTAACTCGTCATTCTACAACATTTAATCAAAAAATGTCACTTGAATAAAAAAAAAATCTAAATATTAAATGCTTTAAAAATTTAAATTTTTTTTAATGTTTCAAAAGCATTAATTTTTAAAAGGCGTTAAAAACTCCACATTTACACCCAGTTTGTGTGTTTTTAAAACAGGTGCTGTTTGAACCACAGCCACCGTTACACCAGGTCGCTGGCCAGATAAACGAAATGATTGGTTAAACCGAACAATATAGAAATAATGAACACGTGTATAACTTACAATATCACTGAATGTATTTAATTCACTAATCATGAACTAGAATTCTGGAGCATTTTATTTTGGTCTTCATCTTCTTTTTTGTCTTCATCAGATAGGTGTCGACAGTTAAACGAGGTATACCAGCTCAGATGATGTTTTTGTTATGTAAACAAGGTCCTACGAGGCTTTATTCAAAAGAATCTTTTTTGTTTGCTCCCCGATTATCGCCATCTTGTGGAACCTGAAAACTACTTTCGTTCTCTATGTAATGCAATATTCATTCTTTGATAATCCCCAATCCCTTACCAGGCACTTTCACCAATATGTGACCAAACGGACCAAACCTTCTCCTTTTCAAACTTTTTACAATATCTTTTTTTCTCTTCTATTAATATCTGAATCTTCTTTTCTAAAGATAGGATTTTTTCAAAACTATCTTTATTCATAAAAGAAATTTTTTTTTATCTAGTACTTTCGTTTTTACTTGTAACAGGAAATTCGTTTCTGCAGGTTCTCATGTTATGTTTCTGTAACTCAAATATCTAATTTTGCGTGTGTTTTTGTCAGTTCCACTTCTTTTCCCTGTTAAACATTCCAACATTCTATTTTCCTTTTTTTCCATTTTTGTATTTACGGAATTGTATTACGCAAAAGATCTTACGTAAATTTACGAGTGTTTGGCGCAGTTTAGACAATATATGTCCTTTACACCAATAAAATAAATAAACCACTGACATTTTTTCCATCGACATAGTCCACTCAGAGGCTTATCTTTTTGGGACACTATAATGCTCAAATGATCTTTTTCTTTTCCATAGGGTTTTTGGTAAATACGGGAGATGCATTCACTGTATACCCTAGTGACCCTTCTCTATTTTTCACCCTCCTTGTCAACGAATTTTTGCCTTTTTCCTAATTACTCCTATTTTTAATGTCTAGATATGGCTCGTGTTCCATAAACCCAAACTGTGATTCACTCACTCCATTGACAGAGTTTTAGGTAGATCTCTGATACTTTTTTTAAAAAGTAAATGAACGAGTGTTTGGCGCGATCTCGCCAAATATAACCCATAAAATCCTGATGCAACTAAGACGTATAAAGGGACTGATGCACGTTAAAGATGTCGTTGCTCAAAATTCTCCAGTATGGAATTCAGGATAGAGGGGTACCAGCTTGAGTGTCCCCCCTCGTCACTTAAAAGAAGCTAAGAGGTTCAGAATGACGAAATCCGTTGTCAGTAACTTTGCGGTGTTCTTTCTAAGAGCGATGTTAGTAAAAATTGTTCAAATAAGCGTCATTAGAAACCCATCATAATACTAAATTTTTATCTCTATTTCTAATATGGCTTGTAAAAATATTCTACAATTCCGGAGGGTATCAAATGATACGGACCCTATCACCTCTTTATTACGAATATCGCGTAATGTAAAAGAATATTCGGCAAAACAGAATGGTAGGCCCTAATATCTACGTGGTGTTTAGACATCAGCATTATGATATCAGTTCCCTAGTATAAGCATACTGTTATTCGGAAAGTTTGGGCTTTCTTCCTTACCCTGTAGAATAGCTATTACTGCGGAAAAGACAACTTTACAGTGAAAAGGAGTACATAGAAGCATGTAATACTGAACCAGTAAGAGAGACTTTGGCGGCAATTAGATCAGAAAATTTCGCCAAGTTGTCAAATTTGGCGACGAAACTAGTTTCCCCTGGACGAAATAAGAACATTCTAGAAGGAAATACCAGCTTGCAAGTTATTTTTCAAAAAGTATATATTCGAGCCACTGTGAGAATTAGTGTGTGAATGTAGTGCATGTAGAGAATATGTGTTAATGCGATATTATAATTATGAGATTTCAATATGTGATTGTGGGAACTGTGAATTCGTGCTAATGTGTTTTTATGCGTTTGTGTTAATTGCTTCCTTTTGAAAAGAAGTTATTGTATTTACTAAGAGAGTCTCAGAATAAAAATTTAGATTTATTTCGAAATAACCTGCAGATTAAAACTAATTGGAACTTTCCTGCAACGTAAAAGCTGATCTACTACTTAGAATACTAACTTTGTTTATTATAAGTTTCAATAATAGAGCCTTTATCTATTTGTACTTTTTCTAAAATACTATACAACTATTCCACATAAGGATAACCTTCTCTAAATATGGCCACATTTAAGAAAACTTATATGAATGAGACCACAATCAAAAAAATGAAAGAATGTCTTCATCTGGTGGCAAATCTGATTGTAAAAAGAATTACTGAAAGCTGCTTTAAAAAAGGCAGAAAAAGAATTGTCCATTTTACAAAAGGAAACACATCTATCAATAACTTATGCAGACGTAAGAGAAAGATATTTCCTGTCTAGACAACCAAGTAAATCTGCAAAAAGAAACAAATATCAATGTTTTCCTTCAGGGTACAAATAGGAGCTACATTCGAAATTCTAGAGAGAAACGATTTATATAAATTAAAATACTACAAGTTGAAAAAATTCATACTAATGCCATACACATCCTTTTCAAGGAATTTTAAATTTACTGTATTTTCTTTAAAGTGGGGGTTTGAATCAATGTGGCATAATTTGAAGACAAGTTTATTATTTAAATAGCCGTTCTTGTATTAACTGTGTATATTTCTATGCCTTAACACATAACAATTCCAATGTGTACATAAGCTATCATGTCTACCAAAGCAGGAGCGGTGAAGAAGTAGTCAGGTGCGCTAACTCGTAGCCAGCGTTGCTTCAGTAGAATCGATATAATAACAAACAAACAATTTTTTCAAACAAATATCATTATATTTCTCTAATTAATTATATGCCATTAAGCAATTTTATTAAACATTTTTTTTTTGTTAAAACTTAAATAATTTTTTATCATTGCCTCATAGCATCGAGCACGAGTGAAACTGTTGGTGGACGCAATTGTGCCTACAAACATAGGAATTTATACCCCTTGTGTAGGGAGATATCGCATGATATAAAAATCATACGAATACATCCTTTTAGAATGAATTGTAATACACTATGTCTATTTATCATGGTGCATTTTTGTACGAATATAAAATAGTTTAGAACCGAGTTCCCTTCTCAAAATCCGTGATCATATTAACTGTAAATTGGTAACTGTTCTTCTGTGTAGTACGAGTATGTAAGCTACCATGTCTATCAAAGCGGCCGTACAAAGGTCATGTACGCAAACTCTAGGTCAATGTTGTTTCAGTCGAGTAGTGGACTCGAAGTCCTCAAACCACTAAAAACCGAAGCGAGGCTGATGCGCATTAAATATGTCGAAGCTCGAAATTTTCATATCTGCGTGTTGTGGAAGTTAGGAGAGTGGATTTCCAGCTCTGATGCAGTCCTCGTCACTTGACCGTGGTTTCCAAATTACTATGATACTTGTAGAATCAGTTCCGTAACAGATGACACTGCTTTCGCTCCTGACGTCACAAGCGCTAGGTAGACTAGAAGGATTAGAACTGCAGCTCTCGACCCCGAGATAACAGACTGGGAGAATGTAGCATCTTCAGACCCTGGATGGCAGAGAATATATCGATACACTCTTTAGATGCTTATAAAATTAAATTCACTTGTAGGTAGTCTATTAACCTTTTCTATTTATCCAAGTTTCAGTAGATTAATGATTTGAATTCATTAGTGTGTGTGTGATAGAGTGTCTAACCCAGGCCTACCCAATCCAAAAGAGTTTGAGGGCTGCTTTGGAAACGCATTTTATTCCGGTGGGCCACATTGTGTGTGCGCGTGTATGTTGAATTCGATTTACCACCTTTTTTTAATATTGGCTCTTTTAAACGCCAATTCAAATTCTCACGATAAGAACTACAATTATTTTCATCTTTCAAGTCGAGGGAAGTGATTAGTCTTCTCGAACTCCATTAAAGAAATCAAGAACATTTTGCAGTAAATTAAGGGAAATAATATTTTATTGAATTAAATGTATTTGTGTGAAACATAATTTTAAAAACAATCCTCTTCAATTAAAACGAAATGCTGGTGCTAAATTATTGCTAATCAAATGACACCGAGTAGTTTGTCTGTATCGAACCATAAGCTTCTGGGTCGAATATATTAGGCTTGCTGCAAAGTGACTGGCTGCTACTATTAAGCATGATCTGTGCAGTCGCATTCCCTCACCGCATTTAGGAAGGTACACCCACGCACTTCAGTAGGTTTGCTGATTGGGTTATACATTGTTTATCACCCACTCACGCACGATAACCAGAACGTTTTTTTTAAATGAGCTCCCCTTTATAATTCTTTGTGAACAAAAATATTTTTTAAAAAAATTGTGAAGAGATATTTGAGTCAGTGTACCGACATTTTCTCATAGTAATGGGATATGATACGAACGACTTATGGTGTAATGCTCTTCGGTACTTTTGTGTCAGATGACCCAACTCCCTCGCCACAGGCGGCCCGCCGGTTCGCCAGGCCGAATTATTTTCTAGGTACGCCACTGTTTGTAGGTATAGGCTCACACACATTTTAAGTTAACTAAATAATAAAACTCTTATACCTCTTACATATAAATGTAGAAGCTTTTTACCAGATTATCGTTGTTTCAAACGAGTTAGTAGTTTATTATATTAGTCTTCTTACTGAAGTCCTATAAACTCAAAATTATACTAAGTGATATAATTATTTAAATGTAACTGCTACTGTATTTTTCTCCGATAATCCTGCTAAAGTGTCTTAGTAAATTTCACCCAACCTGCCCGTATTTTCCTTATTGAGAAGGACCCCTTTATTCTGTTCCTGTATTTCGATTCTTTTATTCGACTTGCACCGTTTACATTCTCTTAATAAGTCTTTGCATTCCTGTACATATTAATTTTCCATGTCTACGTAAATTAAGCCTCCATATGCTGATGGGTCTTTCTCGAAAGATGGGGGCGCCAAATTTTATTTGTTTGCTCGGTACTCTTGAGAGATTTGTTAATAACCTTCGTGATGCTTTTAACATGAAGTTAATAAGCTATCTACTCAATTTTTAGATCACCTTAAAATTTTTTTATTCGGGTAATGTTTAAGCGACATACAAAACTGCAACGAAAGGGGAGGGAGAAGGGTTGAATGTCATCACGACTGAATGACACTATAATTACAGTGAAACTGCTAAAAAAAGAAAAGAAAGAAAATGTAGCGTAAAGTTATACGCGTAAGCCTTTCTTTTTTTCATTTCTTTACGATATCTGACGTCCACGAATCAAAGTGATACGGGTCGTTTAACTTACCGCGTTTGAAAGTCTACTTAGAAAGTAGAATGTTAGGAAAGAAGTGTTTGTGATTGAAAATAAGCTACCTTTTTTTGTTTTACTATTAAAATATGTCAAGAACGAAAAATCGCGTTCTTTTAAAAATAAGACTTTTCCTCAATACATTTCCCAAACTTATATAAATTGAATTTCTTAAGTAATTTTTGAAATCGTACATGTGTTTATAAGATGCAACAGGTCGTCATAAGCCGCTTAAAATTCTCGAAATGTTTCTAAAGTACTATTTAAACATAAGCCTCAGATTTGTAAATCCTCGAAAGAGCCTGAAATTACGACTTTAATTATGCAAAGGCGAATATATCTTAGAATTTCCTTGAAAAATTTTTTCAATGCCTTACCTCTCAGTTATGATGGGATTCATGACCTTGAGGTACCCTAGTAACCTTTTTCTTTCTCAAGGGGCTTACTGACTTTAGTAAACATTGGTACGTACCCTCGGGATACCTAACGATTTTTCTTTTTTTCAATCCTCCTCTTCTTATCAATCATTTTTTCTTTTTTTCTCTCATGTTATGCCTAGATCATAATTACATATGGTTTTCTGCAGCTTTGGCTCTTTCAACATGAGTACCAGTTTTCCTTCATTCACTTCCAGGGGAAAAAACTTAATGAGATGTTACAGATACAGGATTTACGAACTTTTATCTCTTTATGTCATTTTTTTGTAATGTGTCGAATTTTTTGAGTGCACGCTTTACGAAAGAAATAACCTTTAGATATCAAATTTCTACAACTTATATAATTCCTAATAAAATTTTTGATGTATCTACATTTCATACAGAAGTTTTACCTCACTATTAACAAGACAGTAATAATAAAATTGTTGGGGGAGGATGGGAAGTCTAGAGATATTTTTTTTAAATTACGATGAGTTGGATCGAAAATTTGAAGTTAAGTCATCATTTAATTGATGCCATTTAGCAATTCCTTATTTTTTTGTGAGTCTTGATCATAAAATTTACAATAAAAATGTATACTTATTAGGACATTTTTTTTTAAAATAATATTTTACTATTTCATATTTAATTCTTTTAATTTTGAGGGGAGTTTTTATGGTTATATATTAAATATCTAATACATTTACGATTATTTTTAGATAGTTTTTTGGACTGCGATAACATATTTATTTAACGGAGAGAGTCCAAGTTAACTAAGTTTTCGTTGCCATACTAAGCATACGAGAATTTTTCAGAGAACGCTAACGCATCGCAATGTTTGAATAGTAAATAATTTAGAGTAGAGCTCTTATCAATAGCTTATAAATTAGCTTACAAATAGTTTTCCAATCGTTTTAAATAATTTTTGGTCATTTTTCTGTCAAGTGACGAAGACGACACTTTACAGTTACAAATTAAGGGAAGGATATGCAATAATTCGTCGAGTAGCGTGTTTGAGACCTCTTCTACGATAGGCTAGTCCTGAAGACGGGCCGATGCACATTAACTGTGCTAAAGGTTAAAGAATATTAGTTCCGGTTGGCAACCTAGGATTAATTAAAAAAGGGCAAAACTGAAAAATTTAATAAACAAACACGAATATTCTACAAATATTCTAAAATCAGGGAAAACACTGTGACTCATTCTAAACTTGTATCGACAAAGTAAATAAGCTGTAGATATGCAATATTTTGATAGAAATGGTTGAACTGAAGAACATTTAATACATCGAACATTTTGATAGAAAAGACTGAACTAAAGAACATTTAATATGTATGAACATTAACGGAATTGTAGGTATGATTCATTTTGGTAGAAATGATTAAATTAAAGAACATTTAATACATTGGACATATTGATAGAAATGATGTAAGTAAAGAACATTTGATACGTATGAACATTAAATGGTGTAGATACTCATTTGGGTGAAATAGTTAAGCTAAAGAATATTTAATAAATAGACATTTGATAGAAATGATAGTAAGGCTATTTGATACGTATGAACATTAAATGGATTGTAAATATGACTCATATGGGTAGAAATGATTAAACTAAAGAACATTTAATAGATTGAGCATTTTCATAGAAATAATTGAACTGAAGTATATTTCACAGATTGAATATTTTGGTAGAAATAATTGAATTTTTTCATAGAAATAATGATTATTTGATACTTAATGAGATTATTTACCTAACAATCAGAAATATAAAATATTTCCCGGGGAAAAAAAAATTCTGATGTAAAGTAATTTTTTCTGCAAGATCTTAACTATTTTCTGGATAATAATTATTTTTTTAATATTCAATAAAATGATTAAGGAACTTTTTCACTATATTTTCCTTTAAAAAGCTAGTGTTAAGAGGGGGAAATACCCGTGAATAAGCACTGAGGAAACTGATATGGAATAAACTGCGTATTTCAGTTATTCGAACATATGATCATCTGAATCAGTGCCAAAACATTTTCCCTTCAGTGTCAGATCTATCCGACGCTGAAAAGGAATCTGATTCATTAGAATGATTCATATTCAAATTATTTTAAAAAAAAAAAAGAAAATTTTATTTAAGACTGTAAACATATATGCAA
>BMAW01003030.1:0-12791 GCA_019974015.1 Nephila pilipes
TATTTCAAATAAGCTCTTAGGTTCACAGAAAGCGGATGCTAATATCAAGTTCTCTTGCAAGCACATATCTCTCACGTAATCTTTCTTTGAAACTAGAGTTCATTTGGTTACATTGTAAAGGAAATATATTAATTTTGAATAGTGAACGTGTATCTTAATCAACACGAAGCTTTTCCCAGGCCTTCTCTCTACGAATCTGGTTTGATTTGTGTCCGTAAGTTATACACATTTCTAATCATAACAGTGAAGCATCAAAGAATTGGCACTTGAGACTGCCCTTTTGTCAATGATCCAGATAATTTGATACACCTTTGCAATATCCAAACATTAGTGGTCATTCAATTTAACTATTTGCATTTGAATTTCACCGAAAATACACAGCCCACACATAAGTATACGCTTACGAAATTAGCTTAAAATTGACATTTTTGTTCCAACATTATTTTTAAACTTTTTGAAAAATAAGATTAAACTGCAAATTCTATTAATTTTGAACTACAAAGCATGTTATAAGTCGATAATTTAAAATTTTATTAAACGAAGGGGTAAATAAATATAATTTAATTCACGTTCTATGTATACTAGGCATTCTAGTCTGACGAAACCATCACAAGCAACTTGAAAACTGCAAATATAATCATTGCATACTTATTTAAATTGGTGAAGGAATATAACAATAAAACTATTTTTTTAAAATTAGAATGTAAAGTTTTTTTTCGCATTTCTTAAAAAAAATTTAGAATTGTTTAAATAAGTATAAAATTTTCTAAAGTTTTATTAGAAAATATTATAATTTTTTCTCAAATCATATAGTTCGTGTATGTGTATAGTCATTCCCTTTCAGCAACACTATATTTGTCAATTTGCAGGCTATACATTCCGGGTGTTCTAGTAAACCTACTTGATTTACGACTTAGATAAGCTTTCATAACTATGCCCCCGATACTATATTTCTATTTCTCTTTTAGATAGTGGAATTTATGGACGTCAAAAGCGGAATAAAATATAGGTTAAAGGGTTATATTCAGGACAATCTGTCATACATTTCGAAACATCTCAAATCCATATATTTCAGAAGTAGAAAAGAGAATTAAACGAAAGTGTGAGATAAATTGGAAGAAATATTAAAGATAAAAAAAGTTATTTCATTTTGGGAGCATAACCAAAATATGTATAGCTTACAATTTACCAATATACCACAAAAAATTATTTTCTTTTCCAAAACTGTTATAATATTACATACTGTTTAGATTGTCTCACTGGAAATTATTCAAAAATTTTTATAAAAGGATTTGAAAAGTTTTGTTTGATATTTTGTTTATCTATACAATTTTAAAATATTTAGATTCTACAGTTTTTCTTATAGATAAATTATTCAAATCTAAGATAATTCATAACACGCATTGAAATTTGAGATTTTTAATTATAACAATTGAACATAGAACAATAAATGCAGCTTTAGTTGGGCAAATGAATAGTAATTGTTTAATATTAAGGAACTAAAATGATTTGATTTTTACCGTATTTGATTGTAAATTAATAGTAATAAGAACTTAAAGACATAAGTGGTATTTTTTTTTATCAATGATATTTTATAATGAAATCTATGAAACATTTCTTATATGTATACATTTCTTCTAAATACTGGATATAATTGAAGTTATAGTTTATGAAATGTAGAAAATAAGACAAAAAAATGCTCTTTGAATCGTTAGTGTTTCAAAATTAAATTTTTGTTAAACTGCAATTCTTCTTAAAAACTCGGAAATGAATATTAGAATTTCATCACAAATTAAAAAATGTTAATATTTTATTTTCAATTACTAATCAGAGTTTTACATTTTTGACCATATAGTGCAGCTTTTAAAAATAACTTAATACACGAAAAAGTGCCTTTAAGTCCCATACACAATAATTCATTAACAGCCAGCGTAAAGTTTTTTTTATCCTCATCTGCTTTTGACATGTTGAAATGTTAGAGACAAACAGTCATTTTATAAATGCATGTGTTGTTTAAATAAAAATAAAATCTCTATTCGAATGTTTTAAGAGCATTTGTTCAGTACTATTTTTGAACAGTGCAATTCATTAAAAAAATAATTGGCATGTCTCAAAAAATTAGGGAACATAAATGGATTTTCATAGAATTTTTGAATATGTTTTACATTTGAAAATAAATTTGTAAATATTAATTTTACAACTGCTAAATTAATTTTAAAACATTACCTGTTGTCAAATAATTAAGAGAAAAAAATGGAAATTCTTTCAAATATCATGTAGGAAGACCGAATTATTATTTATTTCGTAGAATGTATTAAGAGTTGAATTGTGTCTTAAAATTTTAAGAAGCTAACAGATGAAAAATAAAACTTTTAAAATCAATTTTTAATTTCAGTGTGTATACATATTACATTAAGATTAGATGACGTAATGTAATATTAGGTTCAAAAACTTTCTACAGCTCAGTACAGTTTTAACAAAAGGCATGGTTTATGAAATATAACGGAGCTTTTTATGAACTTTATTTCCTATATATACTGTATTTCAAATAAATAAATTAATTCCAAAACTAGTACAAAATTAACCGATCAAATCAACCCAAAAATTATTTTGAATGAATTATCAAAGTAGTTTAAAAGTTAATTCATAAGTAGGAAATATTAGTTGCACAAAAGCTACTAAAAGTCAAACAGAGAGATGATCAATATTTCCTAAAGAATGACCTTCTACCCGATATCTAATTTTCAGATCAATGTATTGGCAAAAGTCCGATATTGATGATTCTGTAAGGCCCTTTTCAGGTGGTAGGTACATATTGCTCTCTCGAAGGAATTTCTCTGTTGAAATTATTCCGACCAATGATTGAAAGATTTCTTTCTTTCGTCAACTAATGAAAGAAAGAACAACATGATACCACTCCAACAAACTTTATGAATAATGAATCATTGATTAAGAAAATGCACAAAATGAACGCTGAAACATTTGCGAAACAATTGAATATAAATTCTTGTCTTAGTAGAAATATATTGAGTAAGTATGACTTCAAAATGAGAAGCTTCAGGTTTTGAAAAAGTTAAGCAAATGCTTTCTCTTTATTCCTTTGCATTTGTTAACGTATCCATATCTTAAATGGGTATTAAGACTTAATGTATAAAAATTAATTATTTATTTCATAAAGAAAATTCATTTAAAATGAAAGATATTCAATATAATTTTTAAAATTTGTTTATATATTTGTATTATTTTCTTTATATTTTGATTTAAAGATAGTTTATTATTTTTTGTAGAATTTATGATACAATGTACGTAAAAAGAGCATAGTTTCATTTTAAAAAGAGGATGTTATAAACTGACAAATGGAATACATCTTGCATTCACTGTCACAAATTTCATAATCATTATTATTCCTTTCATTTCGTATTGTACAGGATTATCCTGTTTTCATTTCTTTATAACAATTAGATAACAAAATTACTTAAAATTTTAACACGGGAAGTAATGATAATAATTTTATTGGTTTTTCAAAGGAAATATTTTTATACTTAAATACCTGATCCTTTTATTACATTATTAATAAATTCAAAAATGTATCATTGTAAAATAAAATCAGATTCTTATCAGAGGACTATGCAATACCGTCTAACCTGTTTCAATTCATTTCAAAGTAGTATTTATAGTTATTTCTATACAATTTCTGTAATTCAGAACGTGAAACACTTTGCATTGATAAAATGAGTACAACGAAAAGGTTCAATCGTAAGGTGGTATTTTGCATTGGTATAATGTAGAAAAAGGTACTATAAGTACCATTCAATTAATAGAGTAAGTATTCAACAAAAATGAAGCAAAAACAGTTCAATGGAATGTTCATGCAAAGCCAATAATAAATAAAATATAGATTATACATCTTGTTTGAAGAGCTACGTTCCCTAAAATAAATTACTCTAATTAATGTCATTTCCTATTGCCCATGAAAGGGTCCATTTCGCACGGTAGTCTGAATAGAGGAGACAAATTGTATTTTAAGTTTAATGTTATATTTTTGATTTAATAAAACATTAAAAATAATTAAAATTGATTTGAAATTCTTGTTTTGAGTCTACATATTCTTCACATAATTTTGTTCAGAAATAAAAGGTCAAGAAAAGTGAAATTATGATTAAGTGTTTTATATTGAAAGACTAAATGTTTTGTTATAGCACCAATGCGCAAAACGATTATTCAAAAATACAAAATTTGTTCCAACATTATAATTTTTCAAACTCTTAGTAAGAAATAAAACAATTTTTTGATGTGGAAATTTCACAAATATATTCTTGAGTTATTTATAAGTTTATAAATAATGGACTTCTCGAGTTGCCAACACATTTCATCTGTATATAATTCTTATTTTTTTTCTTTAGATGATTCAAAAAGTTTTAAAAAGAAAAGTGCTGGTTAGAAAATGTATGGCAGGCTATATTCTAAGAGAATTGTACGAGGAACAATAATACACTATTTCCTTTAATGTATTCTACTGTATATATATATATATATATATATATATATATATGTGTGTGTGTGTGTGTGTTTGTGTATCCTTCTATACATATATGCAATAGAATATAAGATAAAAGCTTATGGTTTATAAAATCACAGCCTTTTTTTTATTTAATGGTAGAAACAAATTGAACCTGAAGAGAATTTTAGCTATCGTGCACTTAATGAATCATTTTCAACTCTCTGATTTTAGATGTGAAAAAAAATGCAACACCCTGAAGGAAGCAAGCAAACCATGTGAAATTTATATCATGCGTTTGCGACAATGAGCTATTGAAATCATTAGCATTGCAGCGCAATCACACATCACGGGCGACCGTAGCGCCACTCGCAAGCGCTATATAAGGGGAGAATAGATTGGCGATTTGAAGTACGGCTATTGTTTTTTCGTGCGTTTTTTTTGAGTGAGCTGTTTACCTATGCCTCGTGTAAGACATCGGGCGTCTTTTGACCAAGTTTCTGAATTCGACCGAGGAAGAATAGTAGCCTATTAGGATTGCGGATTATCCTTCGGAGAAATCGGTCCACGTGTTGGACGATACCAAGCAACTGTGATGCAGATCTGTGATCGCTGGATGCTGGAGGGAACGACTGACCGACGGGGCCCGATTGCACCCACCTCGTTGCATCACTGCCCGTGATAACAGGCAGATTGTGCGCATGGCAGTGACGGATTGCGCAGCCACATAACGAACCATAGCACAACATATTCAGTCTGCTACGCATCATTCGGTGTCCGCTCGTACCATTCGATGCCATTTGCAGCAGAGTGGAATGTCTTCAAGGAGTCCATTGCTTCGTTTACCCTTGACTCGAAACCACAGGTGTTTGCGCCGCCAATGGGGTGATGAACAGCGGACATTGACATTAGAATGGAACGACATTGTGTTTACTGACGAATACTGCTTCTGCCTGCAATATCACGATGGTCGGATTCGAGTTTGGAGACACCGTGGTGAGAGGCTGCTGAACTGTTGAGTTATGCATCACCACACTGGTTCTGCACCCGGTATCAAGGTTTGGGGTGGTATTGGATTTCACTCCCGCACCCTTCTAGTACGCATTACCAGTACACTGAACAGCCAGCGCTACATCTCTGAGGTGTTGGAACCCGTGGTCCTCCCATACTTCAGTGCTTGCCATCAGCCATGTTACAACAGGATAATGCGTGACCACACGTGGCATGCAATGTTCAAGAGTTCTTCTTTACCCATCAGATTGAATTGCTTCCTTGGCCTACTTGTTCTCCCTATCTATCGCTAATCGAAAACATGTGGTCCATGCTTGCACAACGACTGGCCCGGGATACACCACCCGCTGCTACACCAGATCAACTTTGGCAATATGTGGCAGCCGCATGGACTGCTGCACCCCAAGGATACATTCAAAGCCTCTTTGATTCAATGCCGAGGCGTGTGGCAGCGGTTATAGCCAACAATGATGGCTACTCTAACTACTGATTTTGTCATCATCTACTCTTCAGAAGAGGCTGTAATTTTAATCGTTTGATCTTTGTACAACATATCATCTGCGAAATAAATTTCGCTGTGATATCTCTGGTCCTTCTGCGTGTTGCATTTTGTGTAGCCAGCAGTGTATATACATTCCATTACATCAGCGCATTATGTTTATAAAATATCTTCTCTTTATTCGGTTAGAGAGATGTACTTTTAAGTCTTTTGTAAAGATGTATCAGAATTGATCGATGATTGTTATGTTTAATATTATACAATAAAAAATTTTTTCAATTAATTAATATTTATCTTCATAAAATGTAAAGAGAACATTTTGAATTTTATGAAAATTTAATGATGCACATATCTAATTAACTGATATTTACTATAAAATAATAAGAACATTCAATTTAAAAGAGTACTAATTTTCTATATTCACATTTTATAATATATTTTTGGCACATCTATTGAAAATACTGCACATCTTTAAGGTCTTCGTTCAAAATCAAGATTCAGGATTTCAGCAAACGGATATGATTAACTTTCCTATTTGTAGTGAGAAATATTTTTCTACAATAGAGGTGAACTATTTAATGCCACTTTTGCAAATATTACTAAATAAAGCTATTTGAAATAATTTCAGATAACAGAACATTACAATGCTTCTACTGAATCCATTACAATAAAGCTTTAAAACACAAGTTTTAAATAGTTTTACCAGCCTTCACTTTAGTATTTTGCTTTAAAATTGAAATAAATGTGCTTCTGTTGTTAAAACGAATTACGTATCATGAATCTTTATGACCGTTTGCACTCATAACTCACAAATAAAAAGACAATGAACAGGTATTTTACACAATAATAAACACACATTTGTTCCGCTGTAACTAATGTTTGCAAATGAAGCTTATTTTCTTGCAGTCAATAACAATAGCTGTATCTTTGGAAAATCCATTCCACTACCATACCATTTTCCTCTCCCATACATTAGTCAAAATGTATGAAGCTTCATTTGGAAAAGGAATTTTCTATTATCGTGTTTACTGATACTGAAAGAATTATTAGACATTGTTTGAACAACTATAAAATGTTTCAATTTAGTAGTCTTTCAATACTTTTGCACCGATTAAATTAAAAGAAAATACAAATGGTCCTGCTTACCACATTTAATTCTATTCGATTACATCAGGCTGTTCCATGTGAGAGAGAATATTATGAAATATCGTATGAGGATACTTTACATGAAATGTGTTCCTTTATTTAATGTGTATAAAGTTTTCAAAAGAAAGTTTATTATTTAAAGGAACACGGTATCCTAAAAAAGATCAAAACATCGAAAAAAATTTATTATTTTAGTTTAATTGTATGATTCTCCTTTGATAAATGTGAAACATTTCTAGTTACATTATTTAGTTTGTGTGAGAGTGAACTATCTAAATTTCAATTAACTCTAAACTGAATTTTCAATGATCGCCAAATTTTACGCTACTATTTTTTACCTTTTTTAATTTTCATGACGGTTACGTGCTTAAAATGTTAAAACTCTTTTGTAATCAATGCTTAGTTTTGAAATTTCTTCTGGTTTTTTTTGGGGAAAAATGTTTGGTAATTCGTAAATGGAATAACGGTTTAAATAAATAGCTATTTTACTTAAAATTCTTAAAACTAGATATAAGGATTTCTCAACTAATTTTCTTAGTGTGTCTGACAGAAACAAATTTATAGCTCTATAAATAATACTAATAAAATAACTCTCATTCATAGAATTGTGAGATATACATTTAAGAAATTCAGAAAAACTATTTTAAAAGTGCCAAAATTTGAAGTGTGTTTAGGAAAGTTTTAAATAATCATGCATTTTAAATGAAACTTTTCTCAGAAATGGATTATTCAAGTATCTTAAAATATGTGTTGACTATTAACCACATTAATATTATTTTTTTAATATTATAAACACCTAAAATTTAAAAAAGGCTCGCAGGTTACCATGTTCCATTGAAACTGCTTCTAGAATATTGTTATTTAGCATATACATAGATATGACATCTGCACAAAGCTCGGATTCAGACTTTTTACTAACTCACAATATTTGCAGACTTATTGTGAGTTGAAGTTACAAAACACATTTGTTTGAAAAATCTCCATCCTTATGCATTAAAGTTTGAATAAATTTACTTATAAAACGTATATGACAAATATCCTAGACCAGGTTTTCAAAAATAAAATAGAAACGTTTTTACAGAATTTTACCAAAATATGGAAATAAACATTTTGAAGTATAACCTTTCAAAATTTGTAAATGTACTAAAAATTCAATTCTTCAGAAAATTGATTTAAATTAAAAACTTATACAGAAAACTAAATTATACATTCCAAATAAACTCAAAATACACCCACTTTTATAAGTAAAGCCTTCTTTTTTCTCTCTTTTTTAAAAATTTGATTTTCTAATTTGTTTTCATGCTATTTTTGCCAATGGTAATGTATGTCGTTTGGAGTCAGCAACACCAATAATATCTAAGTTCTACCCAGGCACCGAATGCACGCAATGTTTTTGCACTCCTTTTCAACTAACCATCATGGAAATGTACAATATTTATATATATACATATACATACACACACACACACACACACACACACATATATATATATATATATATATATATATCCAGAATAATCATTTCACAAGGAACCATTAATAAATTCATTGAAATTCTGCATCTTACCATGGAAATATTTCTTTAAATAAATTGTTATCACATAAAAGAAAACATGTAGATTTATTGGAATTAACAATGGTTTCAGGGAGGTTTTTGCATTTTTCACATACCTTTGTACCACAAGCACAATAGCTTGTTGATATTTACATCCACTAAATATTCCTTTCGCGCTCTGATCATGCATCGGTTGCTATACTTCCGAACAGCTGTTATAAAATCCTTCTATTACAGTGCTTTACAACCTGGAAAATCACCAACAATGCTTCTAATAATATCAATATCATAGTAATGTTCCAATTTATTTATAAATTTGTCAGTAACTTTTTCTTTAAATCCTAATCTTTTGTGACTCTTTAGTTAGCAAAGACGGGTTCCGACTCTTTTCGGAATAATAGGCCCAATGTTCTCAAACTTGGAAGAAAATATTTTTTCTATATATGTCTTTAACTGTTGGGGGTCATTATGAGTCACCGTTACCTAAAAGAACGAATACTTTGGTTGTCTCAAATGACAAGAATGTTCGAAGATGCGAAACGCACCAATAAATTCTGGCTAAATGACTATCCAGAATGATTTTGGGAACAAATGTAATCACTAGATACATTTAATCTTTTGTTTCGAGCACATAAAAAAAAGTTCCTTGATAACTAGTTCCTTGATATAATTTTTACTTCTATAATTTTACCCATTTCAAAGGATAAAGTTATTGTTGTCTCAAAATTTCGCAGTATTCATTGAGTCTTGTACAATAGTTGAGGTAACTTTCAATAATTTTTTCACACATTTCCTTACAGCTGACTTTGATAAACATGACATATCTAATGTAGCTCGGAGCTATTTTGAAACACTCTGGCTTTTACCAATTAACTGTATAAATAGTATATACTCAAAACTGTATATATAGTATATACTCAAAACTGTATATATAGTATATACTAGCAAAAATCAAATGAAATTAAAAGAATGTACCTCAGCAAAATATTAAACAAAGTGTACAATGCCACTGATATTTTGGAATTTTTGCTTCTAATTGTGATGCTAAATTTCTCAAAAAGAAGCATCATATGTTTTTAAGTTTTATTTTAAATATAAGCCGGAATATTGATAGAAATAGAAGACAAAATGAATATTTATTGCAAGACTAATTCCTGGTTTCGAAATAGCGATTTCTGTCTTTTTTTTTTTTTTTTTTTTTTTTGTTCCTTTAGACATCTTCTAAAATTAAAAGGCTATAACTTGATTTCAATGTATCGTAGTTGCAAATGGAAGGTTGCTTTAGGAAGAAAAAAATTAAATTTTTGAGTAAATAAATTAAAAGCTCAATTTTTTCTCCCAGACTCGAGTTTATTATGAGTCGGATACGTAAACTAAAAACATGATGCTTAAGAAAAAATTATAATCTTAATAAAATATGTCTGTTTTTGTTGCACGCTTTATGAGGTGTTTGATTTTTGATAACGTTCTTTTCATCTTTAATAAACTTTTTGATTTAATTTTAGCTTCATATTGAAAATACATACTAAACAGAAGTATTTTCCAACTTCTCTCCAACATTTTAATTAAATACAAATATGATAATTAATAAATTACCTACATTTGAGCAATTTGGATCTAAGGAATGAATTATAACTTCAAATTTTCGAAGAATTTCAATAAAAGGTATGAAACCATGTAAGACTTTAGAATAAAGTAAAGATACATCAGAATATTGAGAATAAAAGAACATGTTTCCGTCTGAACTTCGCAATCCATATTGATTCAAAATTTATCATTTTTGAAGGATATTATATATATTTCTTTGATGTAATCATAGACATTAAGCTATATATTATCCAAAATTTAAACTCTTGTAAAATCTCAATTATCACATATTGTTTTGCAATACTTAACCATGCATCCCGATTTTAAGTTTAAAAAATGTTACTCTATCTCACTATATACATACATGAAGAAATTTCACAGTATTTTAACATAAATTATACAATACAAGCCCATAAAAGTAAAATATGGCGAAACATGAATTATTATATTTTATTTTACTGAAAACAAATTATATTTATAACTTGAACACAGAGACGAATCAATTTATGAAAATAAAAGCAAGAAATAATTAGTTATGTCATAAAAGCAAGATGTAATTTAGCGTACACTTAAAATTAACATGAATTTCAAAAAAATAATAAATGGCATTAGAATAAACTAAGTCATTTATATTTACGGAATTAAAATTACAAAAAAAAAAAAAAAATGTAAAATTGTAGATATTTGAAAACGCGATTGCTATGGAAAAAATTGCTATAATATAAAGAAATAAAAAAAATTCTGAAAAATGAATTTCTTGAAGTAAGCAATGCATCCCATCTAGCAGTTTTATGGCTTAGTTCCAGAAATTCAATCCATGGAAAATAATCAAATTTGAAAGTATGGAATTTGAATATTATTTAAGGTATTGTAATATTCATTAGAAAATTCCATATTTGTGTTTGTATTTGAAGTGAGCTTTGAGAGGAGGAATTGTTGGATATCAATGCATATTTGCTTTCCCTTCGCCCAACATAAAATAAAGTGCACCGTGGCATCTGAGCTCCGTCTGCGCATGTGAGCATAGAATGGTGAAGTTCTAAGATCTCAATGCGTCTCTATTGCTAGTTCTTCGACTGTTGTTCAATCTTCAAGCGTGAAGCTTACACTGCCACGCTGACTTTGATATATGTCTTTTTTATAAATAAACCAGCTTTCGTAATTATGCCATAGTTCTTACTACATTTACTTCCAAAAAATATTTAAAAAATTTGTAGAAAATAAATATTACATAACACCACAGTTTTAAATTTAAATAGATAGTCTTAGAATTTCAAACAGAAAGTAAATTAACAATACTACATTGAGTATTTTTTTTTTTTTTTTTTTTTTTGTAATTTTATTATTAAACAAGTTTCGGGGATCTTTTTTTTTTAGCTTTGTTTATCAAGTTAAGGTTTTCAAAACAAATAACATTACATCAAAGAGTCATTAAGTATATTAAGTAATGAATAGTATCATTTTATTATAGTTTTGAACATATAATGAATAAATGAATATGAATTGCTGAAGTTGCAAACTTATCCAAAGTTGTTAAAGTGAATTTGTTAATCAACCGAAAATATCATAAGTATCATTTAACAATGAAATAAACTATAACTTACTTCTAACGCAGTAAACGCAAAATTTGATGTAGATGTTAACAATCTTAATTATAATCCCTTTCTGTTTGAATTTTTAAATAATGAATTGTAGTCTTAAAACTTATTATCTTAAATAAACTATTGAAACAAATGTGTGTGAGTGTGCGCTAATACAAAGGAAAAAGCTTCATCCATTATTTATACAAGTATTTAATTACTAGTATTTTATGAACTTATAAATCTCAAATGTATTCTAGAAAGCAAACAAAATTATATTTGATCGATCTCGTAAGTTTAGAAGCAAGGGGAACATTTTAAATGTAACCGATGTTTTTTTATTTGCTATTTTTACATTCTATTTATCAACCTCGAAGTAGAGAAACAATATTCATTTATAACATCAAGAAATATTAATTCTCATAATGGATTTTATAGTTTCCCAACATATGTATGTTTACACTTCTGCTAAAATAACCTTTGAAATTTTAGTTTTCTATCATTTTAAACAGTATCCTGTATTCATAAAATTGTAATGTTAATCACATTTTTAAGTTTTAGTTATTGTAAATCAATTAACAGAAATACATTTCACTAATAACTGCATATTTATACATCATTTTTTCTTTTTACAATTATTGATATTTATTTTATGTTATATTTTTTTTAAAATGAAGTCGAAATTTCGAACTTTAATATTTTCTAAAAATAGAAACACAATTTTTTAATGTATTCTTAATTTTCAAATTAAATCGCAAAACTAAAGGTGTATAAAATAATATAAATAAGTTCGAGTATTTTGTTTTAGAATTTTTATATGAGGATGAATGCGCAAAGTATACTGACCAATCATGCCCTTATAAAATAAAGATATATATATATATATATATATATATATATATATATATATATATA
>BMAW01003034.1:0-10595 GCA_019974015.1 Nephila pilipes
TTTAGCTATGTTTTGAATGTTGGCAATGAATATATTGCTGTTTTTGTGGAGGTGGTAAATTGGTAACTTGCTGATTAAACTTTTTGCAGTAAATACTATACAGTTTAATAAATTATTTTTAAAGCACCTTGCTTTTATTTATCATCAGGAACTCCACAAATATTGGGGTTCATTGCAAATCCTTTGATTTCTTTAAGATAAATGGCAAGAATAACTTAGAAGTTATTTTTAAAAACATTAAGCTAAAAAGGGCATCTCTCTTGTTCAAATGCATTGTGGAAGTGGATTTATTTAATTTTAAATTTGATACAAGTGAACATTGTTGAATTTATTCCTATCATTGCAAAAAAAAAAAAAAAATCCAGAAAGTGAATAGATTTTCATAAAGTTTTATTTTTAACAAACAGAAATTTTTATCTTTATTGAAGAGATGTTTTTCTTTATCTTCACCATTTTGTTATTTTTACACTGTTGATTCTATGCAATTACATGTTGTTTTGCTTTCAACCTGAAGTTTTAAAACTACCCTATAGACTATTTGAAAGAAAAATAAATTTTTTTAGCATAAATAAAAATTAAAATAAAGCAATAGTGTCAGCCACCTGGAATGAAAAATTTTGTTTACCTCTATGTCAACATTAATAATGCTGAAGACTATATTTAATAAAACAACATATTTATCAGAAATTAACAATACAAAATTTAAATGTTTTAATTTAAATAATTTGAGATATATTTTAGTATTTATTAGTTAAGATTATAGATTGATATTTTAAAACATTAAGATTTATTTAATTAAAACCCTGAAATGGCATACCTTGATAAAGTGTTAAAGCAACACGTCTGAATATTGCCATTCAAGTTAGGAATTAAAAAGACCATTTTTTTAAAGATTATCAAACTGAAAAAATTGATAATTAAAAGTCCTATCTATACAGATTTTGTGAAAGACTTGTTACATATAATAATAGATTGTCTTAAAGACGAACTGGGAGATAGAAACATCATGATGAATGACAGAAAAAAAAGATATAAAGAGGAAATAGGGTATGATTTGGAAGAACTCAAATTTGAAAATAAATGAAACATTGGTTACCACAATGAAAACCTGGGAAAACAACTATAAAACTTAGATTGGATATTCAAAACTCAATGCAGAAATTTAATCCAGCAAATAATTTTAATCTTTATCTTGCCTTGTTTGAATGTCAAAGAGCATATATTCAATAAAGTGTTGAGTTCTTTTCTAGGTCGGTCTAATGCCAAATAATATAGCTCAAATTATAGCTAAAGATGAAAAAAGAGTTTCGGATTATAATTTTGTCAAGGGCTTAGTGATTGAAAAAGACTTTGGAAATTTTTTAATTTTTTTAAGAACAATAACAAAAGCTGGAAATTACATGGACTGATTATGCATATAAAATTAAAAAATATTTTACAGAATGGATATCGGACTAGGAATTAGAAACCTTTAAACATCTATCAGACCTAAGAATTTTTGATTAAATTAAATTAATTATTCCCCCAAATGCAAAAGACCATTGGTGTATTGTGGAAGTTTGGAGAGAGGTGTCAACTGAGTTCTTGTCACTTGATCAAGGTTTAAAATTACAAGATGCATTGCCAGTGGTCCTTGTGTTGCTTCTAAGTGCAACATTATTAACCCTTTCACATCAGTGCCTCTCTCACACTTATATGTCCTAATAGACTGAGTTTCTTTCTACCATTTAAGGTTATTAAGAACAAGGCACTTTCACTCATTAAGCCTAATTCTACAAAAAAAAAAATCATCAAAAATCCATTTTACGTGCAATTAACTTAATCTTTTTTCAATTTAAGTAAATAATATATACTTATCCCTTTGGTGACAGAATTTTATTGTCCCAAATTTTTCACTTTGGTTTTATTGATACAAAATAGTAGACAAAAGTTAACATTAAAAATGTAAAAATATGTTTAATTGCATTTATTTACACATCTATAATCATTAAAAGATCTTCTTAACATGCCATTAATTTCTAATAGCATTGCTGTATATTCTGTTTCTTTTACCTTCGTTACGTCTAACAGAACTATACAAATGAAATGGAAAAGGATTGATCCTAAGACTGAAATAGGAAAAAACTTTTGTCCTGAAAAGTGTACCGTGAATGAACAGTATGAAGAAGAAAAGCAATGAACAAGGCTGATTCAGAGGAATATTCTGCATCTGTTCATTCCTGATACTTCTCCATTTACAGATTTATTGTCTTGACCAAGATCATACATCCTTCCTTAAAAAAAGAATAAGAGAACTAGTTATGATACTAGTAAAATGTTTAAAAGAAAGGAAATTTCTATCACTATTCTAATTCTAACACCAGGAGACGATATGAGCCCAATTCTAATGAAAAGTACTGTAACAAAAATCAAGATTATTGAGTTGTTAGAAGATAAAAAAAAATTTGCAACCTGTACAACATGCAGCATCCTTCATCAAATACAGAAAATAATTGTGGAAGAATCTATAATAGATGATTTTGTATAGGGCAATGCTAACAGGCATTTACTACTCAGGGTACTAAATGATATAAGAAATTTTATTGATTTATCCATATGCAAGGAGGAAGATCAGTTTCCTGAAAGAATCATAGAATTTAAAGATAGATTGAACATTTTGAAAGAAGTAATAATTATCCCTAGAAAAAATTCAGCCAACCGATTATTACAACTACAATTATCCTAATGAAATCTTAATCAATTCTGGATTAAAATAGCACAGATGACCAAATGTAGGAATATTAAATAACTGTATACATTAATTGCATATTATTTACATTGTATTTTTAAAGTTCGCAGTGGCCGCGGTAGCCTAGTGGTCATGGTTTTGGATTCGAGACCAGCGGTTTTCATTCAGTCACAGGTTCGATCCTTGGCCGCTAAATACCTGCCGTGTAACCGGGGCTGATGCTCGTTAAATCTGTTGGAGCCCAAAGTCCTCCCATTGGCATGGTGTGGAAGTTAAGAGAGGGGATGCCAGCTTGGGTGTCATCTTCGTCACTTGACCGAGGTTCAAAAGTACGATGTCCTTCACCAATAGCCCTCGAGTCGCTTCTAGTGTGACGTTAATAACAATTAAACTTGTGCTAAATATTGAACAGATTAATAATTTGTTATTTTTAAAGCACCTTGCTTTTATTAATCATTAAAAACTCCCTTGTGTAAGTATTCATAATTCATTGTTAATATGAACTATTGGAATATAAAGAAAGGAATAAATATATATTTTTTAAATATTCTCTAATAATATATATATTTAATATAACTCTTTCTGTAGCATCAAAAAAGTTCCAATTTTTCAAATAGGAATAAGTTTTTGAAAATGGTAAATATTATGGCTAGAGTGGAAACATGACCTATTATGTGTATAAAATAAAATATACTTTATTCAGTTGAGTAACGACCCGTGTGGTGACCGGGGATGACAGAATAGTCTCACTGTAGCTCATGCATGTCGTAAAAGGCGACTAAAATGGGTACCCTGCCCCTGGGGATTATATCAGGGGACCTCAGGGACTTGCCTTCTTCAGGTAAGTATGGGCTTCACGAACCCGAGGTACCCTAGTGATCTTTCTTTCCCATGGGGTTTACTGTCTTTGGTAAACACGGGTGACGCTCTCCCGGGATACCCTAGCGATCCTTCTCTATTTTAGACCCTCTTTCTTGTCTACCACTTTTACCTTTTTTTCAACTTCACGTCTAGACCACAGTTTAATCTTGTTTGGCGCAGCATAGCCATATCTGGCTCTTGTGCCAATAAACTTTACATTCACTCACACACTCACTCAGTTGAGTAACAAGCAGAGAAAACTGAATGCCCATTTTGAACTTGTATTTAATTAGACAAAAGATACATATTTATTGACGATGCTAATTCTGTTAATTTTACTTAACACACTCCTCCTTCACAGCATATTCAAATATCACCTTTACAAATATAGATTATCTATAATTTAACAAAGCCTTATTCATAATATCAGCATTGTTAATTTTTGATAATGCATACCTAATAATGATAGCTGTATTTTATATAAAATTTCTGATGCTGCAATATTTAATGTTGATATGTTTTGTTCTATTGATTACAGCATTTTTATTTGAAAACAATATAGCTTAATTTTCTGAAAAAGTTAAAGGTGCCATCTTTTTAGATATCCAAAAGTTATATTCTTCCATTATATTTAACAACCAAAAAGTTTCTTTTGCAGTTCCATCAAAAGCAATGAACTCTGCTTTCATGAACTTTTAGCTATACATTGTTGTACATTTGATCCCTTGCATGATAGCACATTGTCGATAAGCCAAATAAAATCCAGATGTTTACCATCTTGAATCCACAGAATTTGCCCGTGATGCATCCACACAATGCAAAATAACAATCTTAGCTTTTAATAAATTTACACCATAATTTTTAGTTTGACTAATATTTTAGAATTCTCAATAAATTCCAGTAACATAAATCTAGGATAGATGAATATTAAACAAGATAAATTATTGAAAAGAAAAAAAAAAAACATCTGGAAATGGTTCATATCATTTCACAAATATAAACTATTGGAATACAAAAATAAAAGAAAGGAACAAAAAGTTTATAATATAAGCTTCTAATTTAGCATTGAAGAAAATTCAAGTTCCTGTGTATTTTATTTCAGTTTATAAATATTTATTTAAGTAAGAGAAAAGTTTTATATGATTTAAATTAACTTCCTGCAATTTTGATTCTTCGTAATTAAATTTCAAAATTCATTATAAGTATTCATACATTTGATTTGCTTGTCATGTAGAATGAAGAACTTTATATTTGCAATAGTTGAATTCATTGGTTTCATTTAAATTTAAATGTTTTTCACATAATTTGTTTATTCTTTTTTACATAGGGAAAAAGATGGTATTTGGGCTGTTCTAGCTTGGTTATCAGTTCTTGCAAATGAGAAAATGAGTGTTGAAGACATCCTTATAAAACATTGGAAAAAATTTGGACGGAATTTCTTTACCAGGTAAGATCTGCTTTCAATTAATTTCATAGTGTTTGAAATGCTATAATGATTTAACAATGCAGTCTAAAGATATAACAGAAAATAAGAAATTTATTAACTCCCCCTCCCATGAGTTCTGTGTTTCGAAAGTTGCATAAAGTTCCTCTTTATGTATCAATAAAATCATAAAAGTAGAAATTTAGGAACTCATGTAACTGATTTTAAATTATTATAGCTTCGAACAAAGACATAATAAATATAAAAATCAGTTTTTATGAAAGTTTTATTGCATCCTTTAGCTTGAAAAAAAAATTGTGAAATATCAATGAAAGATTTTATTGGTGTGTGGTGCAAAACATTACTATATAATTGTATGAAAAGATAAAACATTTTTAGAATTTGATTGAACCCAAAAATCTGGTAAGTTTTTTTAATAAAAATGTGTATCAAAATATTTATTTGAACTTGGAGTATTGATTGTATTTGTGGATTTTATAAAACAAGCTTTCATTGTAAATATACAAAAATAAGATGAAAGGCATCTTCTAACCAATTTGAAAAAGAATTATATCCCAGTTCAATTGATTAGAACAGCATTTTTCAACTTTTAAGTGATTGCAACCCAGTTTTCAATCATAATTTTCATTTTCCTCCTCTCTTATGTACTAATAATTTACTTCAAAAACTGTTAACAAGCCCAAAGGAGCTCCTAATAATTATTAAATGTTTTTAATTTAATATTAATAAATTATTGAATGCATTGTGCAGTACTGGTACAATTCTATATATAAGTGTATTATATCAGTGTAAATGCATATTTTTTTTTTATCATATCCAGGGATGCTGCATAATTTGAGAATTTTTTAATAAGCCTATGTTTCTGTAACCCACTTATTCCTAATTCAAATAGCATCAGAGACTATTTCTATAGCTGAAATGTTTTGAATATGCTCCCAGATGGGCCCTGACTTGAAATTTCATTCCATGCAATACTTAAGATAGCCAAGTATTTTCTCCTTTGGATTTCATAATAATAAATTTTTTCCTGGGTGAGGTTATTAGCCCAATTCGCTACATGGAGGACCAGTCTACTGATATAATTTCCAAGGGTAAGTTCTGGGTTATATCCCCAGACACTTGGTTCCCATTTTAGTCACTTTTTACAACATGGATGAGCAACATTGGGACTATTGCTTCACACCTGGTCAGATATCAGATTGTAATTCTATGCATTCCATTTGAAAAGTAATATATTTATTTCAACTGGAAAAAGAAGAAGATAAAAAAGTTGGATGGTTTATAAACACATTCTTATATTCCTGTATCAAATCGAAAAACAAGGCTGAATCATTTTCATTGTTTATCAAGCTGTAAACAGTGAAAGGACTGTGTAGAAATCTAACTCATGCTTAAATTTGTTTGTTTTAATTTGAGATTTTTATAGTTTCAATTACATTTCCAGAACTGCTAATAGTTTGAAACATTGTACCAATCTGTTTATTTTCACTTTGAGATCCTTATTAAACTCAATTAAATGGACAATCAAGTCTATTAAAAACTGAGTGCCAGATTTTTTTCATTAAATTCATGAGCAAATTTCATGTTTTATTCCGTTAACAATTTGGTTTCATTTTGATAATCATAGACACTCTTCACCTAACCATCATACTTCCAAAGAATAAATGTCTTCACAATATGTAGATACAAATTTAAAGAATTTCTTGAATTAACTATGATTCTATTCCTTATCCCTTAGAAAAATATGCAGCCATCATAACAATCTATATGACATTAGTCGTTTTTAAAACATTGGGCATAAATTTTCATGGTGTAGGGTTAAATGTTTCAAGCAATTCAACTCATTATAATGACATTTTATTTGCAAATCAACCCTCTGACCAATCCAACATTGAACAAACTCCTGCTAAAGTGTAAAAAAGTATTAATATCCGCTTTTAGTAGAGAAGTTGTGACATCATTTGAATACAGATAATATAAATTTAAGAAAAATTAAAAATAAGATGTGTGACATTGTGTTATATGCCTTACTGATTTATCATGCATAAATTTTGGGATGCAACTGCATTGTCTTCTACTACCAGTATGCTAATTATGCATATAAAGAGATGTACAGTTGAGTTTGATTTTATAATTTTTATTTGCTAACTAACATGTTAGATTCAGATAATGCATTAACAATGCCAAAAGTTCATTTATAAATTTGCAGCATGTTGAAGTTGCACTTGTAAAGTTATTGTTGACATTTCATTTTCAGTTGCAATCTCGCAAATTTCATTGGTTTACAATTTTTTGTTGGGCCATATCAAAGCCGCCATTTCGACAAAGCTGGCTTGAATGCCTTGTAAAACATAAAGGCATTCAAACCATGTTTTATAAAATGCCTTATAAAACATAATTTAATTGGCTCTGTGTATGCTCCACAGAGTATCAAATATTCTAGCATGAGTGACTTGCTAATGGACTAATTATTTTATCATACTAAACTTCGTAAGGATCAGTTATAGCTATTGGTATAAAAATAGCTCTCACTGTCAGTTGAAACTCTTACAAAAAGTTTCCTTATTTGGGAGAGGATATAAATACATGTTGTAGCATATGCATTCACTTCACTTATAATTTTAAAATTTAATTTTTGATTGTTTAAAATAAGTATGGTGTTTTACTTGATATTTTTTTAATGTAATCTTTCCTGGTTGATGGTTACAGTCGATTAAGACAATACAATCAAAATATTTTTCTTAATTGTTCACTATTAAAGTATTGTTCACTTTATCTGCACAATTAGTATCTGTTGTGATGATAAATATCCATTTTTGTAATTCTTTTAGATATGATTATGAAAATTGTGATGCTGAGCCTTGCAACAAAATGATTGCTGAATTGGATTCAGTTATGCAAAGTCAAACATTAATTAAGAAATCACTCGCATCTCTGAATAAATCTTATGTTGTGTCAAAAATGGATAATTTTGAATATATTGATCCAGTAGATAAGAGTGTTGCTTCCAAACAAGTAAGAAAATATTTTGTTTTTCATATTTTTTTATTAAAATCTCTTGTAAGAAATCTTCTATATATTCATTCTTAATTATTATCAGAAACTTTATATATTTTGTAATTTGTTCATCAAATTCCAAAAAGCTAATTAACGTGTGCAAAACTTTATAAAAAACACTAGATTTCATATTAAGAAAATAACATATGTATATCCTTCATAATCTTAACCTTTAGCATTGAATAGACAGAACTGTTTCCAGTTGTTTCTATAAGTGAAGCATGTACTATTTTCAATTCAGTTTGCTCTGGAGATTTTCATTGTACTTCGAAAAATATGAAATAAATGCATTTACTTCAAAGTAGGGATGTAGATGTAAAAATTGGAATAAGGTGCTTTAGTTTAGGAGTTGGCTCAATGATTATTGCTTATTAATGTTAAATACTTGTATTAGGTGATTTAAGGGCATACAGTGCATGATGCCAGGTAAAATTGCCATTGCTTGTTTCTTTACTATCATGAATAGGATTATATTCTGACTATACTGTGAAGATTTAATAAAGAGATCAATTATAACTTTGTGACAATTGTAATTTTATAATTTAAGGCTTTGAGATTAAAAATTCTCTATTCCAATAATGACTAATGAAGAATAATAGCTTTCATGTTAAATTTTACCAAGTCCACATTAAACATATGGCTGGGACTGTGGTGAGATAGTCATTAATTAAAAGAAAACAATTTGAAAAAGTAAAATGTGATGCCCTTATTTAAGAATCAAAAATAAACAAATAAGCTTAACATTAAGCTATTCTTAACTTTGCAGTTTAAGAATAGCTAAGTGTATTCATACTATACAGTTGTATAAATATTATACACCGGCACTCAAAGTTAAGAGAATTTGCGAATTGTCTATTTGTACAAAAAGCATTGAACCAAAAGTGCTATCAATGCCACCAAAATATTATAGCCCTGAACATATAGATGACGAAATCCTGTAGAGAATTATCAGTAGATTGGAGGTAGGCCAACAGTGGCTGCATACCTCTATGTAATGCCCAGTGTCATCTGCTATTTGTGTAAACAGTTTCAGGACTCTAGATCTGTGTTGAGAAGACTTGAACTAGATCCACTACAATAAACAAGGAACGTTATTTTGCACTTTCCTCGCTCTCATGTGAGCTATATGTTGCCACTGGAACCCAAGTTTCACAATCTACAGAAGACCTGTTGTTTGTATTCAGCTCACTGCAGCACATTAAAGAGTGAGTGAAGCATGGTGCAGATAACATGCACCTTGGACCATACTTATGTGGAGCACCATGCTTTTTGCAAATGATTTGAGATTCAGCCTTGACACATTGATGTTCAGGATACAGTATCTGGAGAGAGTCTGAGGCACAATACCATCAGGGAAAAGGATCATTGTGATGGTGTTATGATTTTGGCAAGCATTATGTTGGACAACTGCATACCACTGTGTGTGTTTGGCAAAAGCTTCTTGACTGCTGTAGATGATATCTTAGAGCCTATGTTTGACTTATCGGGGGCATAGCCGATTCTGGGTTCCTGTTAATGGATGACAATGCTCTTCCACATAGGGCTCAGCTGGTCAACGATTACCTGAAATGTTAGGACATTCACCGCATGGATTAGCATGCCAGACCTCCTAACCTATAAGGCTTGTCTTGATGTTCTTTGGAGAGCAATTACATCCCCAACCCTCTCTGAAAGAGAGGCTGGAACTTTGAATTAAAAGCTGCCTTGCTGCAAAAATGGAATCAAATGCCGCAGGGACTCCTCAACTACCTTCTGCCCTATATACCATCGCACTGTACGACCTGACTGACTGAGAGGGGACCATACTCCATATTAGATTCATTTTCAGTTCGATATCACAATTTTGATTTTGTATATCTCTGTGCCATGAGCTTAACTGATAATCATATATAAATAAAATGAATTTTTAACTGTACTTCTTTCTCTGCTATAAATGTATATGTGTACAAAAATTCATTAAAATCTGTCCATTAGTTTATCAGAAATTCAACATAATGTGCTAATTCTCTTCATTTTGCATACAAGTGTACATTATACAATATTATATGTAATATGCAACTGTCATTCTGTCACAACATGTCTTGCTATTGAATGCTTAAAGAGAACATAAATATGATGAAAGGTAAAAAGATATGTAGACAAAATAATATCTATGTTATGGACCAGACCCAGATACTTCAAAAAATTGAAACTAAAGGGAAATAAATGTATATGCTCTCTCAATACGATTGAGTTTTTGTATTTTTTTTTTAGGTCATTGAAAAATTCAATTTAAACTTTAATTCTGTGAACAACCTATTATTATACAGTAAAAATTTATGCTTATGATTTTTCTTTTTAAGGATGTTTCTATTAATTAAGTAGTATTTTATAATATATTTTTTTCATTTTTATTTATTTTATTTTCTTAGTTAACATCTTGTTTTTATTTTTATAGGGAATACGAATTCTTTTTGAGGATGGATCTAGAATTGTTTTACGATTGAGCGGAACTGGCAGTAGTGG
>BMAW01003035.1:0-16152 GCA_019974015.1 Nephila pilipes
AAAAAATATTTATTTTGTACCAATCTGTTACATGTCTATCGATATCAATTTAAAGATAGAGCATGAAGATGAAATTCACTATTATGAATAAAAAGTATTTAGAAATAATATATATTTTATTATACATAATAATTTTATCCATAATTTTCCAAAATTTACATATCTCACATATGCACAATATATATAGTAGTAGAAGGCCACATGCAAAAGTTCTTGGTTTATAGAAATCATATAAATAGCTTCCTACATAACTGACAATGGCAAATTTCATAAAAAGAAATAAATCAGCACTATTAAAACCTAACTAAAAAAGAAAATGATTAAATTGTGCAAAAATTAATTTGTCATAAAAAAAAGTCTTTAATTCAGAAATAACTTCCTCAAGGTTGCCATGGTCTATATTGTTGTTGAGGGTAAGGGTAAGTTCCAGTTGGAGGCTGCTGTTGTTGAGGATATGGATAGCTTCCAGGATAAGTAGGTTGTCCTTGATAACCAGGAGCTATGATAAACCAATATTCATTAACACATGCATAAACCAATATTCATTAATCAATAAAATCAATAATTTTTACTAAAAATTTATTTCAATGTTTATATTATAAAATTCTAATACAGGGTGACCTGAAAATTCTAAAACATTTTTAAAAAGTTACTCAGAAAACATGACTGAAGAAAAGTTATTCATGATATATGTGATAATATTTTAAAGAAAAGATGTCAGGGATAAAAATAAAAAAAAAAAACATTTATGTTCAGCTAGCTTAAGCATTTTCAATGGTACAGAGTTTGCACAATATTTTTCAAAATGTTCTTTATAATAAATGGGCTTAAAATTATATATACTAGGAACAATTAAAAAGTAAGTTACACTCGAACTATGTAGATAAAAAAACACTTTATTATGCTATGTTGTAATATGATACACATACATCACACTATTTCTCTTAATCATCCAGTCGCTGCAGACATTTGTTGGAATATTTCTTGACTTGTTTGCTACTTAGACAATAGAAAATTGCTCCTTGGTCCTGGAGCCAGCTTATAACATTGTCTGAACCTGGTCATTGTTGGAAAATTGTCTTCTAAAACCAAATGTTCTTTGAGCTTGCCAAACGCGTGAAAGACACAGAGTGCCAGATCAAGATTGCATGATGGATGCTGCTAGAAGTCCTATCCAAAATTTCGAAGCAAACCCTTTGTTGTGTGTGCCATGAGAGGTACTACACAGCAACGGTTTACTATCCAAATGAAATTGCTATTGTTGGAAACTGTGGAACTCAAATATAATCCGTGCAAGCTTTGCTTTTGTTTTGTAAGACTACCATCTATGGAGGAACAAGAGTAACTTACTTTTTGAATGCTTGTTGCATTCATTTTTCATAATATACCAAATATGTATATATATATAATTATATATACACACAGTTGTGGTATTTCTAGTTTACTTCTTTTTCTATGAATATAAGTTGGGGGAGGGAACATCAAGGGATACACAAATAATTTTTTCTTCTCCACAAACATTGTAATGCTTTGAAAATACACAACATCCATTATGCATAATGTCAACAGAAGGAAAACATAAAATCTTTTCTTTTAAACACTTAAACTTTTTTTAAATGTTTCTTTGAAAAGACAAGAATTGTAAGTTGCCTTTTACTATTGTCAGTGCTCTGATTATTTACATTTGCATTGCATTTGGAAATATTTTAAATTATATGCAACAACATTTAAAAAGGGGGGGAGAGAAAATGTTTATTTAAAATAATATTTCCGAGAGGAGCAATAATAAAACATGGCATTAAACAGATTTTAAAGTTGACAATTTCAGGGGCAAATTTAGTGATTCTGACTTAGAAATGTCCTTTGTCTTGCTGATTCACAACTGATGATAGAATCTAGCTTTATACCATGCAATCTAATTTTAAAATATAAACCAAATATCTCCCAAAATATTGATTTTTCTAAAATCACAAAAATAATAAATTATCTTTTCATAATACTCATTTAAAGTAAAACTATTGTAATAAATACATTGCATAATGAGTCAAATAATGTGTATATCTATACTTTTCATATCAAAATTGGTGAATATTCACATGGAGTGTTAAACAATTTATCATATTTAAAACAAAAATTAAAATTTATATTTCTGGAGAAAAAAACTAATTTATAAACCATTACAAAAATTACTTAATATTTAAAATGAATACTATTACATATTTTAAAAATATAGTTCTCCCTCTATAATATGACATTTCACCTTTCCATCTTGGTAGGATTCCGACATCTTCACACAGGCAGACAAGCCTTACAGTAGATATTTTTATGCCTTTTACTTAATGGAATAATGTAAGCTATCAATACAAAACAGCACATATTTTGTAGTTATTGTGTTTGACACTTTGTGTGTACTATATTAAATTTCACACAATAATTCATAGCTTTTTATATTTAAATGCCTTATTATTAATGATTTTCCAGTAATCTGGTGGTGCTTTGATCCAATATCTTCCAGATTGCTGAGAGTACTATAATTAAATTCATTGTATTTTTTGAACTACAGAAAGAGTTCGATTTGTTTTGTTAGATCCACTACAGATGAGAATATATAGCCTTTGTTGCTCTACATTCCACAAAATCAATCAATAAATCCTCTATAGAAAGTAGCTATACATGAACAATCAAATGACAATAATAGCACTTGAACTATGCTATGACATGCAAGGTAACCAATTAAATTTATTTAGAATTCAATGCAACAACCCTTATTTTTTCATGTCAACCAATAGCGAAATCCCAGGCCTACAAGTCACTAAATTTACATTCATCAGCAATAATTGATGTTATATTACACAACTTACCTGGTGGGAATGGTGGCATCACAATTTGGCCATAAGGATTGTAAGCATTAGGAACAGGAGGGTATGGATACGGATATGCAGGATATGGTGGGTATGCAGTTTGCTGCTGTGGTATCTGCTGGGAATCTGCAGATGCTGAAGGGTAACCCCAGTTGTGAGGTGGAGGAGCAGATGCATTGTCTCCCACTTTGGGTGGTGGTGGCCTTGCTGGTTTTTGATTGGCTGAGGAGAAAATATTCTTTTTATTCGGTTTATAGTTGAATTAAAACTTGTTTAACTATCTCCTACCCTACACTTTAATAACATTATTTAATACAATGACCTTGAAATTAAAGAATGTCACAATTCTGATTTTAAAAAACTACATAATTACTCAGTAGTGCTCTAGATATAATCAGATGATTGGACAGCTAAATCTATTAAAACCATTTTTTTTCTCTAATATTGAAGAGAATAAATATTGGAAAAGAAATATTTTTTGAAAAAAAAAAAAAAAAAAAAATTTTTTTTTTTTAAATTTTAATTTAAAAAAATTTTTAAAAAAAAAATTTTTTTAAAAAAAAAAAAAAAAAATAATATTTGTTTGCATTTGAATTATCTTGGTAAAAGATAATCAACAAACTACTATGAAAAACTAGGTAATAATTATGATGTAATTTAAAGACATTCTTCATTAAAAAAAACACTAAGAAGCTTACATTTCATTTTATTTTTTAGTAAAAAAAGATAAGTCACAGAAATGTCCGAAAAATCTTCCTTAAATAACTTTAAAAAACAAGATGGCAATTTAATAATACATTATATGGTAATTTTTCAACATCATAAATGTCAACTTATTAATCATCATTGTAAAGGAAATCTACAGAACAAAGAGATTTTTGAGTATTTTCTTTATTCTACATTTTATTAGAACACAAGAAACTTTCTTTAAAATGCAAAAAGTCATGCATATCAATTTGTTTTTGCCTCATATTATTGAATTTATTCTGAGGAGTACAGAATCTGTATTCATTCAATATTTTTTTAAAATTCAGTTTAACAAAAAAATATTTTTCCTTTTTCTTAATAGTCAGTTGTTTATCCTTCATTTATCAATAAACATTTTCATTGCCTATCTTAGCTAATATATAAAAAAAAAATATGTTAGCATTTATTTTGATGCTGCACACATTTAAGATATTATACACATAATACAGCACTTCACCTTTCTGCATCTGCCAGTAATCAGGCATTTTTACACAGGCAGACTAGCCTCATTAACATGTTTAGGTCTTTTACTGTAATGGAATAAGATAGTAAATCTTTGCATATACTGTATTAATAATACATAGATTTTGCTGTTTAAATACATTATTAATGATTTTCCAGTAGTATTTATGGTAATCCAATAATGCTTTCATCCGATATCAGCCAGATTATTGACAGAGTACTGTATTTTGAAATAAACAAATATCACAATTTTGTTTTTTAAGAAGCTAAAATAAATATTAGTTTAATTTGGCAGCCCAAACACTATGACAAAAAGGATTAATGTTGAAAAGAGAAGCAAAATTCAAAACATTTTTTTTTTAAAATAATTAAAATTATTGACTTTTCTTTTTTTTTGCAGAACTAATACAAATTTCTTGGATGTGGTCTTATTTAAGAAACAAATAACCCAATGATCCAATTTTGTACTAAAAGCTTTCTCCATTTCAGAATTAGTTTATTTTACATAAAGTTAACTTGTCTTGTGTACAATGTATACATACACTGAATGAAAGGAAAAGAAAAGACCAAAAGATGAATCAAGTAAGTAATAAGTCAAATATTTTTCTGAAATGAAAGAACAACAAAAATATATGAAAACTTTGTGATAATATTTTTAAAACTTTGTGTTGATGATAATTGATATATAAACTATGTTTTAATACCATTGTGATGAGGAGGAGCAAGAGGTGTAGGCTGGTTGGTGGCTGCCACAATATCCTTCTGTAAATCCTTAACAACTTCCTCTTTCTCGGTTTTACGGGCAAAACAGAAATCATTAATCTTGTTTTGGAAATTCACCAAAATTTCAGTCAGATTGTTGTAAAACTAAGTAAAAATAAAATATTAAGATCAAGCAATAAAAAAAATACATATAAAAACATTAAAAACTGAAAGAAATATCATATTTTTGATTGGGAGAGGCAAAGAAATATACTTTTGATCCTTCTTGCAAATTTCCTAGTAGTTCCACATAATCATCATGAGCAGCAGCAAGTTCACACAAAAGAGCTTCCCTCTTATTGGCCGAAGAGCTGTTATTCTTCTCTTTTGAAAACTCATTATTTGCAATCTAAATAATAATCAAAGCATTGCTATTTTATTATCGGTTTCTAGAAAACTATGCAAATGAAGTTAATATTTCATAAATATTGAAACATCGTAATATTATGATCATGAATTCATATTCAATACAAAAGCAATATAAATATATATTTCGAGATATTTATAAGCTTAAGTGTGTTTCATTTATTATAACTAAATGTTGCAATTACTTCACAACAATTTATAATTTTGCTGATTTTGGGATCCTATTTTTAAAAAATAAAAACCATATAATTTAGTAAGTATGATACAGAGACAAAAGCTTATTTACAGGAAACCATCAAACAAAAAAATTTATATATATATAGAGAGAGAATTTAAAAATTAATTAATAAAAAATAAATAAAAATACAATTTTCAGAAACCATAGTTGTTTATTAATTTTGCTAAGAGATCAGCAACAAGGTATACATTATTAAAATGGAGATGACAAGAAATGCAGCTCTGCCTTCTAGATTGCAACAGTAAAGAGAAGAAGAGGTGAGACTTTTGCCTTGTAATTGATTTTATCCTAGGGATTTCTACCGACCACATAAATAACTCATGTGGAACAAGGTGAAGGGATTCTGAGGGAATTTCCCCGACATCTACCAGTCTCACAGGGATATAATTTCTGACATATTTACAATTACATTAAAGTGGATTCAACAGATTTTATGAGCATGTGATCTATTAAATAAAAGGATACTTTGAAATTGGATCAGGAAAAAAGAACGAACTCTTTAATTTTGCATTAGGGAATGGAGAAATTAAGAAATTAAATTATTTTTTTACTGAAATTATTACAAATTTAAGTTGAATCATTACATATATGTGTATATATTCCTTATACTTTAATAAAATTACAAAATTATCACATGAAATTCAGGACAACAGCTCTAAGAAGGGGGAGACTTATCTTTAGTGCTTGAAAAAAAGTATACATCAAAATTATATATAAAATCTTTTTTTTTCTCCCCCGAAGCCTTTATTAAAACAGTCCTTTCCAATATAATGTGTCTCAATCTCAAAATAATAATAATAATAACAGCATCAATCAATGTCCTATGTCTCATTATTACAATTTAATGAGAAATTGAATGTTATATATTTCCTTAATATAAAACTGAATATAATTTACATTTTATTTTTTGAAAAGTTTTTTGCACTTATGCATTTTTACAAAGAAAAACAAAGTACTTCATGCAACACATTACATACATCAGGATCACTGAAATTTAAAATAAGTTTGCTGTAGATTTTATAAAGGATTTCATGGTAGCAGCCAGGGTGTTAAATGCTCTTTTTGTACGATTATAAAGAATAAGACTAAAAAGGCTTAAGCGCTTTTTCCAACAACAAAACACTTGAAAATAAATTTTATAATCTGACTTTGCTTCCTTTCAGAGAGCAGCATATTTTATAACATTACTCATTCCAATCTGAATTAATCCATATGATCTGGTGTAATATGTGCTTCATTTTTCACCCCTATACTGTAATGTTAAATGGGTTTTTGAACTTTATATATTCAAGTGGGAAATGGCATTTTTTAGAATGTTCTTGAATTTTAAGAGTACTAGATCATGAAAGGATGTATGTGTTACAACAACTAACAATTTCATGAAAATTGTAACAATATTAGAGTATGGAAATGTATTACAAAGTTTTGATCTGGGTTTTTGACGTTAAGCAAAGACAGCTTTAGTATACAAAATAAAAATTGATACATATAATAGCTATACATAGTCACTTTGTAGATTGATATAAGTGTTCCAGCAGTCCATGACTTAATGAATACTTTGAATGGAAGGTTTCCATGATTGTCTAAAGAACTATTCTTTAACAGATATCAGAATCACATTATCATTTTCAAATTATGGTCTTTTCAAGGTTTTCTTGAATGAGTACAAGACAAGAAATGAGGGTTATACAGGGGATGTTTGAAGATTTCCCATTGAAACTACTACAACAAATATTTGCACACTGTAGACATATGATGGCAAACATTATTCCTTTAGACAAAATACAATGTTGAACATTCTTAATTCCTATTTTCATGTGTGTATTTGGACACTGAAGTGCTTGAGAGACACTTCATCCCATACACATTTTGCTGATGGTCATAAATCTCAATTGGGCTCTCATTTCCCAAAAAATGCACAACTGCACATTGACTACATTTGGAGGCATCCATGACCCAACTGGTAGCAATTACTTGCTTTCATAGAGACGATTGATGCATTTCGAAGCTATCACCTACTTTTCTACTACTAAGAGCCCTCTCTTGGCACATGCAAAGCATTCCTCCTCTTCAAGTGATGGTGCATGTACAACAGTCCAACATTCATTTGGATGACACTTATACATCATTTAAATACATTTTTTAAAAAGGCAAATTATAAATTCTTCTCATTTGTATATGTGGCCCAAAAATCCAAGTGGTTACTCAATGTAAAAGGAAGTATGTTGTTTTAAAAATCCTCATAAGGAAACACTTTATTTTAATACCTGAATATCATGGACCAGCTGTTCTTGTTTTGAGATGTTATCCTGGATCCTTTTCTGCAGTGGGCCGTATACTTCACCCAGAGTCTCCACTGAAAGAGCCTGTTCATTGACATTTCCTTCACTGGATAGAGCGGAAAGAAATTTGGCCTCTGGGAAAGGATTAAAAAAAGAAAGAGAAAAATTTTGTTTTATAAAAATCCTACTAATTACATGAATAAAAAACATATAATAATATGATTTGGATATTCATTCACTTTAACAGTAATGGAAGTATATTTTTAAAAATAAACAATATTTTAGGTGACATTGGCAATAAAACTGTAGTTAATTCAAAATATAATGCTTCACCATAGTTACCTCCAAAACTCATTGTTTTAGCACCAAAGTTTTTTTTTTTTTTTTTTTTTCATTTTGAAGGATTTAAAAATAAAATCTCTACTAAATGCTAATTTTTTAAAGCTATCCATAAGATAGTTTTACAGTATCATATATATATATAAAACAGAGAAAACTTAAAGAATATAGGAATTCAGGGATGAGAAATTTTGAACAAAAATAAATATAACATTTAACTAATAAATAAAATACATATTTTATCAGAATAATGAAACATTAATTACTATAAAAGAACAATGTTCATAAGTATAACTCATGAACATTGTTAACATGAATAACAAAAATCAGACATCACATAATTCTTAAACAGCAATTAAAAAATTGGATGTAATGGACAGTATCTTTATGAATTTAATGAGCACAAATTATGAATTTAATAATACACAAAATATTAAGTCCCAGCTTACTATATTATCTTTAACAAGAGCCGATTTATAAAGTAATCGTCATTGTTATAAAAACTTCTGGCATTGAGATCCAAGTTAGAAAGTTCAAATGGATTCAGATTATTCATCAGAAGTTTTAAAAATTGATGCTGTACGAAATAAATCATAGAAAAATATCTTACACAACTCCCATTCTGAGAATCTTACTCCCTCTAAAAAAAAAAAAAAGATTACAGCATCAATATATTTAAATTAATGTGGATATCACTTCTGAGCATATATGTCAGTTAGAAGTTCAGCCAGATAATAGAAATTACAAAAACTGATAATAAAAAACTTGCTCATGAATTATAACATGAAAATGGATAATAACCATAATCAAAGGAATATTACAACAAATATTTACCCAATTGGTCCCATGTTGTAAAAAAAACTATCATTATATCAGAAAACAAAAGTTATTCAGTACTGATTTAAATAACCAGAAATCAGATAATACATTAACTTACTCATGTCTATAGCATTACTTTCCAGTTCACCAATTAACATTTCCCTCTCTGATTTCAAAGATTCTACATCACGCATCAAAGCTTTTAATCGATCCACAGAAGGACAAGCAGCCACAGGACTGCCAGCTGGAAGATCTGCTGTTAGTTGTTCCTGAAATCCAAACAAGATTCCAATTGTTTAAAGATGAGATTCTTCTGGTAAGTTACTGATGCAATTACTAAAGTTATTACTGATTCACGCAATGCAACTTAAATTTAAATATACTTTAAATCTCAGTTAAGGTAAAAATCATCTATAAATTAATGAACTAAAAATTCAATATTTCTTGTCCTTTCTATATTATAAAAAAAGACATTTAAGAATAAAATTATGTTTTTAATGGAACAAAGTCTCATGTTTTATATTCTATTCAAAATATCAACATGAGAAACTATTTAACATGTCAACAAAAATGCTACCAACATTTTCACAAGAAATTTCTTAATGCAAAAAATTATGGATAATAGCCTTTGTTGCTCCACATCTCACAAAAGCCAATCAATGCAAAAAATTCTAATCCTTACAAAAATAAGTAATAATAATAATAAAAAAAAATATATCAACCTCATATTTTAAATAGAATAATATCTTTTTGAATATAAGCTGAAATAACTCATTTACACTTAAATGAAACATATAAACATAAATAAATAGAAACAAAGGTCAAAGTCTTTAAATATTTAATTTTTTGATAAATACCTTTTTTTTACATTTACAAAGTGCACCAATTAATTAACATGACTGGTCTGAAAGATGTACTTTATTGAAAACTTATATTAACAAATAGCTCTCAATTCCCTTTACAATATACTATCTTTCCCTATCTAAACACTGCTGTATAAGTGTTTTTCAGATGGCATTGTCAAAGCATTGCTGCACGTCATCAAGTAACACTCTCTTTTCTTTTTGGAACAAGTTCATGGATCGAGATCTGGTGAATATGCCAGATGGTTTAACACAACAAAGTACCTACTCCTAATACCTGTTTCACAGAGAGTGCATTATTAGTTGTTCCACAAATCTGGTCTTTTACTTCCTCACTTTTTCTCTAAGCTTTGTTAAGATTTCAGTATAGTACTTCTGATTAATCATTCAGCTCTGAGATATCTATTCAATGATGACACATTTGATATTGAAAAAAATGATGAGCATAACCTTTTCAGTTTCAATTTGCAGAATGTAGATTTTTTTGAACCTAAGCAAAGAGGGAGTCTTCCAGTGCATGAATTGACACTTCAATTAATGGTTGTACTGGAAAATCCCTGTTTCATATTTGTAATGACTTTTTCTAGCAGTTTAGGATTAGTTATGAATCACTCCATGATGTCAGAGGAGAATTTTCCTGCCCTCTTTTTGCTCACATGCAAGGGTTTCTTTGGTACCATTTTTTAATATATTTTTGTCATTTTCAAATCCTCAAATGAACTTTTCTTGCAGTCTTTTAGTCAATGTTCATCTTATCAGCTAAAACCAGATTCATAAATATTGGTCCAAATTCAATTAATTTTCTGAACATTTTCCTCAATTCTTGATGTCCCAGTTATCTTTAATCTCCTTACAATTTTTGAAAAATTGTTTGTGCCATTTAGAAACTTAAATTCCTCGCATTCAATAGTTGCCAAACACCTCCTTCAACAATTGAAAACATTAAGTTTAAGGCCTTTTTAACTTTACATGGAAATTCTGATTTATATGTTGTTCAATTTTTAAACTTGTCATGATCATGGCACTCAGACACAATAATGCCCTGCTTGAACAAAGATTGAAAGCACAATAAACTAGATTGAGAGAGAGAATAATGCACCATCTGCAACAGAAACATCAAGTTCATCTAGATTCAATCCCAAAACTCCACTAATAAGCAAAACGGTATAGTATGCTCCATACCATTATTCAATTGCCTCATAATCTATAACACATTTAAATAATTTTATTTTCAATAATATGCTCTGAATGATTTTCCAATTTATTCTTTGTACAAATATAAAAATATGATACATAGACTTACCTCAGGCAAACACAAAAGAGCAATTTTGTCCTTATGTTTTTCATATTTCTCCTTCACAATACCATCAGCAGAATGAGCAGTGCTAACCATCTGAGCATATTTTGAAAGATTGTTCTTGAGGGGTGCATTGAGCTTCCCAGATGGTGTTCGGATCCACTGGCTTCCAAATTTTGATCTTAGTTCAGTATCAGAATCTTCTTCATCTTTTAACATCCTTTCACACTAAAATCATAAGCAGAAAATATATGTAATGTAACAACCACAAGAAAACAAATTCTCTTATTTATTAATTCCTGTCATAAGACCCTCTAGTTAAGTTCATTATATAGTCAATTTTTTTCTTTCTTTGGTAATTCAGCAATATATCACAGAAATTAATCTAAATAAGAAGCAATTTTGTTATTTATCGTCAGATAAAGAACAGACAGTTGAAGTTCCATAAAATTTTTAGAGTTTCTTCAAAGTTGGACTAATAGTTTTGAGGGGCTTTTTTTGTAAAATAATAAAAATTATGACAAATATAAAAAATACAAGAATTTAAAAATATTTAAACTACATTTATAAATAATAATATAACAATTGATTATATGAGTAAAAATGAGAAAAATTAATCATTCAATACAGAAAAAAAAAAAAATTCTTTCGAGTGAAAAGTTATAACTCTGAAATTTTAAGATTTTCCTTTTATGTAAAAATATATATATTGTACAATTTTATAAGCTACATATCCAAAAGGGGCATTTTTTAAACTTCAGAATGAAATTACCAAAGTCACTAAAGAAAGTCTATTTATAATATATGTAATAAAATTACCTGAGGAAAAAAAACAAGTCAAAATTTTTGTCTTTCTAAATACAGACAATTTGTATAAAAATATATATAAACAATAATCCTTACCTCTGCTAATATCTCATTATTGCGCTGATGTAAGCTAGGTAATTCATTAAAAAGCCTTTCAACTACTTCCATGCCACCCTTCTCTTTGACTGCCTGAGCTTTATCCTTTATAGACTGAGGTAGGCTGCTACCAGAAGTGTCTTCTAGAGCAGCAGGTAAGTTGAGAGATGCCAAAATGCTGATTGAGAAAACATTTCATTTATACACTATAAACTGGGTAAAAAATCCAATATTACGAAAAATGTACACAATGTCACATGGGAGGGGGGGGATACATGAAATTGCACTGAAAAATAAATTTGTGATTTAAAAAAAAATCTCAGCACAATAAATACTTTTCAACAAGATCACTCAAATTTTAGCAATAAGCAAAATGTTGTATGCCAAAATTAAGTAATTGAAAATATTAGTATTAAGTATGTTTTCACAGCATTAGTATTAAATATGTTGATGTTAAAGAAACCTACACTACTACCTATTTAATAAATATATATCAACCTGTATTATTAAAATATGCATAGGTAAATGAATAATTACAAGGGCCATTCAATAAGTCCTTGGAAAACAATAGGAAAAACAATGCGAGTGAGTGTGAAGATTATTAGCGCATGAGACAGATATGGACATACTGCACCAAATAAGATTAAACTGCGGTCTAGACATGAAAAAATTGGAAAAAAAAAAAAAAAGGGACAAAAATTGGTCAACAAGGAGGGTCAAAAATAAAGAAGGATCGCTAGGGTAAATTGGAGGTGTGTCATCCGTTTTTATCAAAGACAGTAAACTCCATGGAAAAGATAACTAGGGTGCCTCAGGTGAATGATGTCCGTACTTATCTAAAGAAGAGAAGTCCCTGAGGTCCCCCCCCCCAGATATAATCCCCAGGGGCAGGGTGCCCAGCTATACCCTCAGACATTGAGTACCCATTTTAGTCACCTCTTACGACATGCATGAGCTACAGTGGGACTATTCTGTCATATCCAGTCACTACACTGGTCAATAGGGAAAACAAATAACTTTAGGTAGATTTTTATTTTTCAACACTCTCCTTTTAGCTCAATACAATTTTTCAAGTATTTCTTCAACTTTTTTAAGCCATCTAAAGAGTAAGAATTTGGAAGGTCTTCAAAATAGGCATCTGTTTGGATGATAACCTCTTCATTCAATGTGAACTGTTATCCATTGAGCCATTTTTTTTAAAGTTTGGATATTGAAAAAGTCAATGGGGGCTAAACTGCACAAGCCAAGCATTCATGCATAGTCTTGATGGAACAGAATTTTTTCTTTTTCAAATGATGACATTTTTTTTCTTCATTTCTTTGCTCATCCAGTGCAATAATGAAACATAATGTTCTCCAGCTATTCTTTTCCCTTTTTCTAAATTACTGAAGCAGATGATTCTGTGTGCATCCCAAAAAACCATCACCAACACACCTTGATGGGCGATTCCACCATCTTAGTTTTCTTCCCCAGCCTATTCACCTTAAAAAACACACTGTTTTGACTATTCCTCTGTATCAGGAGTGTAGTAGGCCATCCACATGTATGTATCGACACAGAAAGTTGTCAAGATTACGATGAAAAAGCATAAAAATAACCTCAAAACTGATCACATGATTGCATTTATTTTCCATTAAGAGCAAATGCTGCACCTCTCTTGCTGAGATTTTTTTTTAACACTTAATTTCTCATGCAAAACTGAAAATACTGCACCTTGTGATATGCCAGAGGCCTCAATTATTTTGCCCACTTTGATTCACCCACTTCTATCTCTCAAATCCATATATTAGAAATTAGCAATCATTTCGAAAGTAGTCCTTACACTGCACATCCCACATGACGTTCATTTTTCGTGGATGTACGACCGTGTTTAAACTCATTTACCGAGTTGCAGTAAACAATTGCAAACACAGGAGCAGATGTGTTATGAATTCCACCCAATTCATCTTTGATCTCTTTTGGTGTGAAAGCCTTCTAAAAATAAGTATTTAATCACCTCCCAAAAAACTCACTTTTTTCTCATTTTTCTAAATAAATACAAGTTTCTTGCTTCAATCGACAATAAAAATTAAACCATATGATGGAAATAAGTAAGACTTAGACAGCTGTCTAGTGTGTCATTTCGATGCTACAAGTGCCATCTCTTGGATTTTCTGAGAACTTCTTGAACAATCCTCATAATATAATATGTCCAAACCAAGATAATTCTGAAAAATTCTAATTATATATAAATAAATGAAAAATATTCTACTTTTAATACATTTATATATTTCCTTCATATATATGTAACAACTTTTTTAATCTAACAAATTAATACATCAATAAGTATTTTTGTTTTATCTGTAATAATTTTTTACTGTTGTTATACAATTAAAAGAACAAAATGAAATTATAGGCTTATAATCATTTTCATAGTCCATTATAAAAATCTTACAAATTAATCAAAAAATTCTGCACTTATATTATACAAAACAGATTTTCAAACAGCTGTAAAAGTAAACTGATAATGCATGAATATTTTAATAAATAGGGGGTAAGTACTTTGTTCAGGAGCAAAAAAAGTGTTTATTTTAAGCACATTTTTCTTAAGTAACAGGTCAATTGAAAAGTCCCTGGCCTACCATAGTAAAACACATTTTTTTGGCAAAATTAGTTTTTTTTATTCAACATAATTCCCTTCAAGGGTGATACACTGATTATAGCGATCCTCCAACTTTTCAATACCATTTTTGTAGTACGATTTGTCCTTTGCTTCAAAATAGGCCTCAATTTCGGCGATCACCTCTTCATTCGACGAAAATTTCTTCTCAAGGAGCATTCTTTTGAGATCTGAGAACAGGAAATAGTCGCTGGGGGCCAGATCTGGAGAATACGGTGGATGAGGAAGCAATTCGAAGCACAATTCATGGATTTTTGCCATCGTTTTCCCTGACTTGTGACACGGTGCATTGTCTTGGTGAAGCAGCACTTTCTTTTTCTTCAAATGCGGCCGTTTCTCGGGAATTTCGTCCTTCAAACGGTCCAATAACGCTATGTAATAGTTGCTGTTGATGGTCGTTCCTTTTTCAAGGTAGGCAATGAAAATTATTCCATGTGCATCCCAAAATACAGACGCCATAGCCTTGCCAGCCGACTGTTGCGTTTTCCCACGCTTTGGAGCGAGTTCATCATGTGCAGTCCACTCGGATGACTGTCGATTGGACTTCGGAGTGAAAGGATGGAGCCATGTTTCATCCATTGTCACATATCGACGCAAAAACTCGGGTTTATCACGCTTGATCATTTTCAAACACAGCTCCGAATCATCAACTCATCGTTGTTTTTGGTCAAAAGTGAGCTCGCGCGGCACCCACTTTGCACAGAGCTTTCTCATACCCAAAAATTCGTGAATGATATGATGTACATGTTCAGTTGATATCTTTAGAGTGTCTGCTATTTCATTCAATTTCAATTTATGGTCATTCAAAATCATTTTGTGGATTTTTTTAATGTTTTCGTTGGTAACAACCTCTTTTAGGCGTCCACCGTCTTCGGTGCTCATTTCACCACGTCTAAACTTAGCATACCAATCCTTGATGGTTGATTTTCCTGGGGCAGTGTCCGGAAACTCGGCATTGAGCCAAGTTTTTGCTTCAACTGTACTTTTTCCCTTCAAAAAGCAATATTTTATCAACTCGCGAAATTCCTTTTTATCCATTTTATTCACAATACCAAAAGTTGCTTCACTCAAAATGCTATACTTCACAAACTAATGATCCGACAGCTGTCAAATTTATACATGCATCTTTTGAGGGTTAGGGCTAACTAAAAAACATATGGATTTAATTCTAGTAGAACCATCTATGTGTCAGGCCGGGGACTTTTCAATTGACCTGTTATATTCCTTCAAGATGAAGTACAAAGAAACAAAAAAATTTGAATATCTTATTACAATTTCATATTAATAATCACTCAGGTTTAGAAATTTATTTTATATTAACAGCATGTAAAGCAGATTAGCTTGTTACTGAATCTGAGGCTTATGGAGTGGTCTGACAATGTATATTAATGAATGTGTGAGCAAAAACAATATAACTAGTATTTGCAAAAAGTAAAGATCGGTAGCTGGAAAATGATTTTATTAAAAGTACATAAATAATTCCAAGGATTAATTATTTTAATTTCATTCCTCATTCCAAATTTCTAAGTAAAAATGTAAATATTTTTAAAAATA
>BMAW01003040.1:865-11751 GCA_019974015.1 Nephila pilipes
ATATATATATATATATATATATATATATATATATTGTGTATAAGCTGGTGAACAATATATATAAAAATTCACAAATTGTACATGAGTAATATAGACATAACATATAACAGTTAATCAAACTATAAATACATTTCTTTTAGAAGAAAAACTCTAATATCGGTTTTTAGTTAAGAATAACCACAAATTTGTAATGGTCTTAGTATAGCAAAAAAAAAATCTTGTAGTTCAGAAGTTTGTTACGAAAACATAAATTGATTTATATGGTTCATCAACTTTTGATTTTTCTTGATTTTGTATGCTGTTACAAAACAAGTATTTCTTAGAAGCGCAGCGTCATGTGTGTTTTCTTTTTCTATCTAACTTTCGTTTTATTATGAGACAGAAATATTAAATTGAAGTACAGAAGTATAAATTATAACTATCTGTATGCCTGGTAAAATATATAAAACTTTTTATCAGATTATATTCGCGAACAATATTATTATTTTATTATTTTAGAAAGTATAATAACCATTTTGTAATTGTGTTTCTTAAATTTCAGCTTAAAGTCATTTTCTTTTAAATGCAATTGATAACTATATAAACATATTGAGACATTTATGTTCTAGAAATTTATCAACATATATATCTAAATAAAGTTTCAGTTTTTCAGAATACCAGCATGGTTTTGTATATTGTTAGACATTTCCAAATATCACACTACTTTTAGTAAATAAATAATAACCTACGTTAAGTTAGCAAAATGCATAATTTTGTAAAATTTATATAACTATGGATTCTAATGAAATCAAATTTCATAGGACACAAATTTACATCTAATTCTTGTTTTTAAATTGCTTAAATATCTAGAAGGTTAAAATGCTTGGGCAGATTTTCCAAAACAGAAACAACAGATATATAAAAAAAAAATTTATATATTCTCCATGGTAACGAAGCCATTTTCTTTCTTTATTTTTATATATTATTTTGATACAAAAAAAAGTTTTATATTTGAGAATCAATATTAAAGTTTCTCCTGTGTCATATAATTGCTTATTATTCTTTATATTAACCATCAATATTTACGTATCAAAATGTTGATTGAAGGGCTAGTTTCTATTTATATCATTTACTTTATTTCTTTATTAATATCTTCGTTTTATTACTGATTTCTACTAGTTAGTCAGATTTCTGAGATTAAAAATGGAGTTTAACAACACATTTTTCATTACTGTTGAGAAGAAAATTGAAAATATTTCTTACAATTTGAGCTTTTTTTATGAATTTCATTATTCCATTAATAAAGAAATAATTATGAATAATGTAATCCACTTGAATCCCAGAACACTTTTATTTGTTGGGTGTGAACAATGTTTGATAATGAATATGAAGGGGGTGTAGACTGATCGGTATCCTCTCATGTTTATATTCCGAATCTTAGACTAGGTTTAATTATTACATCAGAAGTACTCTACCATAAGCAACAAAACATTTTAAATAATAAGAATCTATGTTACGTAAATCAGTTTTAGATAAATAGGATAAAATGATAAAATTTACTTTAAATTCTGAGATAAATTTGTTTTGAAAAAACTGAAAATAATGTAAGTAAATATTGGCAAGGTTATCACTATTTGATTCAATCTGTATAATGTCTTCTATTTTCTTTTAATTGTCTCTATATTTATCACTATAAAAAGCATATAAATATAAATTTGTAATATGGTAATGAATTATCGATTTTTAATTATTCAAGAAATTCCTCATATCCCCTCTCTATATGTGGAATGAAACAAATCTTCAATATATATATATATATATATATATATATATATATATATATATATGTGTGTGTGTGTGTGTATAACTCCAAATGTTTTCATCTACCTTGTAATATGCTGATTGAATTATCCGTAAGCAATATAATAGAAAAATATATCTGAATAGAATAATTCCTTTTGGTACAAAATTAATATAAATGTAAGAATAAGATATTTTATAATAAGAAGAAAAATAGGTTCATCGACATATGCCTCGTAAGATAAACTCCTTTCCATTGCTAAGAAAATTATTTTATTATTTGTAAAATTACATTTGGTTTAATTTCATAAAAAAATAATTAGTTCCTCTTTTTACATAATTATAATTCATTATTGTGTATTTAAAAAAAATATATGTATAAAAATATATTTCTATTTTAAAATAAGTACACTATGCACATATTTGTTTAACTATTGACATCCTTGTTCTATATAAATATGTATTCTTCATGTAAGATAGGAAATATTCAATCTTTTAGTGGGCTCTAAGGCTTTAAATTAGAGGATTTGATGGTTAAAACGGATATCAATCGCTTCATTTGACTGGGTAATTAGTTCATATGAATATCATTCTGGAACTGAAAGCGAGGAAATGTTATGATGCTAGGGAATATTTAATTAACAGTTAACACTCTCCAAATTCATATTAAGCTATACTTGATTGCGTAATGTAGTAGAATTACCATACTACAAAGCATATTATCATCCCTAATCTTAGAGCATATTTGTTAATATTATTTAAATACGTTAATTACAGTTGAAAACCTTAATAGCATGCTTTGGCGAGTTTGCAATTTACGATTACCTTAATACAACTAAATATTCTTGTATTTGCAAAAACTATTTTTCATATAATTATAATTTTTTTACCAAGAAAATGAAAATATTATTTCAGTAGTATAAAGATATAATTCAGAATAATTAACTGAAAATACGTATGGAAAATATATTATAATAGAAGAAAAGTTTAAGACATATAAAAAAAAACACATAGAATTATATATTTAAAATTATTGAAAAAATATATGGAAAATTGTTCAATAAAATATTTGTAATTACCTAATACAAATAAAATTTCAAAAAGGACAAAAAAAGTGTACTACAAAACTTTGTAGAAACAAATCAATATTTCTGAAAAAGTACGTAACCTATAAGTGATGATGAGGAGGTATATTCATGAATAAATAAAGGCAAAAAAAAGAAAGGAAAAAAAAACACTAAACAGGATATAAATATAACACTTTTAAGTTTTAAGCTGATTTTTGACGAATTTGGTAGCAAAACAATATTCTTCAAGTAAATACAAACAAACAGAACAATGTTATACACCAAAATAGGAATTCGAAATGTTCTATAAAACAAGACGCATAGAAAGAAATAAAGTAAAATACAAAAGCAGATAAAGAGATATATTCAATCTGTACCTTCAGAAATTCTATTATGATAATCAAAACAATAAATCAAGCTGATGAAACAAGATACTTGTACTTATATAAGACTTCATGCATAGCAACAATTTTTAACTAATTTCCCACTTAATTGAAACTAAGCTTCAAATATAAATTTGGAGAATAATATCCATTTACAGAAAAATAGAGTAATAATGCAAGAAAAATTGAAGAAATTTTAAAACAAAAAGATTAAATCAAAATTGAAAAAAAAAAAGAAAATAAATAATTTTTTTAAAAAATATATGTATACAAACTTATATTTTCTGTGAGTAATGTGATTCGAGATTGAATGAAGGAAATTCCAACCAAACAATAAATCCTAAAATGTATCTGAATATTTATAGAAAATTGTAAAGGCTGTAAAGATTATTTTATTTAGAGTAATAGTTAAAATACAAATTAAAATATTACTTTCAATTCTTCCGAATTCAGAAATTCTATTTTTTCATTGAATATTGTATCAATCCAATGTTATTATTATTTTAGAACAAAATATTGAACATCCGGAATGGCTTCAGGAACAAATATTATTCAATATCCGACACGTTCCACAACAAAAGACAGGATACAAAACAGATATAAGCCGCAGATTCACGAAAATACTACTCAATTCTGCAAAAATTATCTCTCTCTTTCATCAATCTTGTACTCATCATGCTTCCGCTCATCGTGCTTGCGCTTTTAGAAAAAGACATGTTGCGCCATCTGGGTATCGTTTAATAGTACATGAAAGGTAGAGCTAAATTACGGTGTTACAATATGAAAAAAGCAGTCCTCAAAGCCAATTATTATGTTATTATTTTCATACATTTAAAGAAAATCATATGCGTTTGATATTGATTATCTGTAATTTGGTAACTAATTTTAATTCTTTACAATTTTGTGGCCTTTTTTTCTATTAATAAAATGCTGCATATTACACTATCCGAATATCCAAATATATTTTTCTTACTTATTTATTTTCGTATTAAACATTTTGTGTATTGAATTATATTGTCCCTTAGAATACAAGTCAAATAAAGATTATGGAATTTAATTAATTTAATTTTATTTAATCAGAATATTTAAAAACTATCAATCTGTTGGCAAAAATAAGAAAATTTTCGGTAATATAAGGAATAAAAAGTCAAAATAATATCCTTAACCTTTTCAAGACGGCACGCCTTGGTGTAGGACATTCCCTGGGGACACTTGAAAGGAACAGTCACTAGGGCCGGGGTTTTGCTTCGCTAAACCTAACTTCAGAAAAAAAATCACACACACGCACAAAGTTTTCGTCTTAATGTTATATTTTTTGGTAAAATTTTAGAACACTAATTAGTTTATTACATATTTTAAAATTAGCATTTTTAATTTCATTTTTCCTTTAATATACAGAAAGATGTATATAAAGAAGTGCTTATTTTGATAAAGGATTTTCAGAAATGCTGTTAAAATTATAAAGAAATTTTATCTCAAAAAATATCAATAAACTCTTTAAAATCAATTAGCAAATGTACAATAAATACTATTTACAAGAATTAACAAAACTTAATATGATGACCGAGTGCAGTAATTCTCGAAACTCGCAGAGAAACGCAAAGTCCTGTTTTGTCCATCTCAGACAAAATGTCCGCATCAGAAACATTTGTAATATTCTTTTTAAATCTTTAGGAAATTGATCACACTCTCATCATTAATTGGATAGTCAACTATGTAAATATATTCTTCTGATAAACAATGCTTTCTTGCAAATATTAAACCAGAGTCAAGACTTTCCGAAATAAAAAAAAGAAATAAACGAAATACATCTAAAGCATCGCAAATTTAAACAGTACTGAAGGTACATCTCTAAGAAGAAAGAAAGAAAAAATACGTAGCTATAACCAATGAAAAAAGCCTTTTGGAGAAAATCCATAAAAATGAATGTATATCACACGGAAGTTTATAGAGCCGAGTTCAGTTTGTTTACATTACTCTTTCCTTCCTCACCCAAAACAGCTGATGAGCAAATTACTGAATTAAGACAGACAGTGATTCAACTGAAGGTCAAGATCTTAAAACTACTATTCATTTCAAAAGTAATGGTCACAAAGTGCAATCTATAGATATTTAGAAGAGGTTCCAACTTAGAATGCGAATACACATCGTTCGCCCATGAGTTCATTCTCCTGTGAAGCATATTGGAACGTTCGGACATGAAGGATAATCGAGAGTGATGCGTATATGGAACCTTCGTCCCGAAAGGGTTGATATAGTATCCAATGAGAATTTCTTTGGGTTTGAAAAAAATACATCTTACGAATTATTGCAAGAAAACTTTGCATCTTCCTTCAATAAGTCATACAGGTGATTTGCGATATCGGCAAAGTTCCTGACAGACATAATCATAGACAATAAGATCATAAACCCAAAAAGCTATGGACATCTGCTATATGTTCAGAACTGAGAAACCTTATTACATCAGATAATTTTTCAGGATGTGGGTAAATTACATGTTCATGAACTAAATAGCCCAATATGGCCACTTTCTTAATTCCGAATGAGCATTTCCTTTAATCAAAGATAAACCTACTTTTCGCATACATTTTAAGATTGTGAGTATTTGGTGTTCTTGCGAAGCGTATACAATGAAGTCATACAGGTTGCAAAGCTAGATATTCCATTTCAGTACTCGAAAAATTCTGTCCATCATCCAATGAAATATAGCTGAAACATTTCTTTACCCAACTGGCATGACTTTAAATTCTTCAGAACTATCCGGAATCACAAATGGTGTCTGTTCTCTCTCATTTTCATCGATTTATTTTTTCTAGTAGCTCATTATAGAGAAAACTCTTGCCCCAGCTAGGCAGTTAGAAGCATATCAATACGTGGTAGGGGAAAATCGTATTTTTCAGTAATCTTTTTCAGTTTTCTATAATAAATGGAAAATTGCCATTCACACTTTTTTTTCTTCAGGAGGATTGTGTAAGATGATCGCCGACTGCCTGATGGTCCTATGATGCCTTTCTATATCATTCGTTTTACTTCCTCTTCTATCACACGTTTCTCACTGCCTGAGAAACAGTAAGGTGTTTTTATGATCGCAGCATAATCGGATATGTTGATACTATGTCTTACTGGTGTGTGCCTGGATTTCCTCTTAAAGCCTAATATATCGTTCAATTCATCAAAAAAAAATCAGTTACTTTGTCTGTGACAGCAGTTGTAATCTAAGTATCTAAGGTGTTTCTAAATATTTCTAGCGTTCCTTGCTTTCTGTGCTAATGACTCTGAAAATCTGCTTGGCTCTTATTATTCTGTGAACAAATGGAGTCATATATTATGGTTAATAAGCTATCTATTTTCATTCCCCGTTATTTCATTTACGTATGCTTGAAACAATTTATTAACCACACTTTAGAACAGCCATTTTCAATGTCAATATTCATGGTTAGTACGAACAGCTATTTTATGAACATTAAAATTTTATTGTCAGATATCACGACCTGATTTGCCATTTTATTTCACATATCCAGAGAAAATATTTGTTTTGCTGAATATGAATCGATTTCGTAATTGCTTGTGGAAAACATGGAACTATCCGATTTAATCAATTTTTTGTTCATAGGAAGGATTTCGGCGAGTCGTAGTTCTTCATTTCCAAAATTTATAACAATATTTATTGCACGAGAAATTTAAACGGTCTATTCGTCATTTGCACATCTATTTTCAATACATAGCACCCGAAAGCAACTACAGGTTTCCACTAGCAATTTTTAAAATAGTCGCCCTTTCAGTAAAAATTGGATCATATAAATTTCGACTGAATGAACAGAACTTGTATCAATTAGGGCTTTTAAACACCATCCATTAACTGTGATGTAGGTCATGTTCTTTCCCATGCTGGTAGAAATATGCGTAAGTGGACTTTTTCAAGTTGAAATCTCACCACCAGAAAAGGGTGCCTGTATTATTTTCCCTCATTGGTTTGGCGTGAAGAACGGCTGATTGGTTTGCTGGAGAAAATGACTGCGGAGGACAGTAGGAGCGGCTAGGGTTTGGAGAGGTGTATCTGTAATTGTATGCAGTACGTAATTATTGTCAGAGTTTTTCTAGGGTTCATTGTCCTTATTTCTTCCAACGTTTGAATACACTAACGGGAGTTGCTTCTGCGAATACTCGCCGTCTTTCTCTACAGTAACGTACCCTAGTAATAGCGTAATGCCCCTGTAGTAACGTACGTACCCTGAATGCGCATAGTAGTAACAAAGAGGCATATTCTCGGTATTTCTCCACAGATCTAGTTTACGCTATCCAATTGCGGGGTTTCGGACTGGACGCTTAAGCTTTTGCCTAATTAGAACCTGGTAATGTGAAGTGGTATTGAGTCTTCTTGGAGTAGTGACGGAAGCGAGAGCTTCTATGTTTTATTATTATCTTCCATGTTTTATGATTTTAAAAACAATATTCCAAAGGGAAACGGATTCTTTAAAAGCAGGCTGCATTTTCGGTGAAATCTTGTGATGCTCTTCCTTATCAATGCTTTGTACCAGGAATTGCAGATCAACCCTTTCTGTCTAGGCTTATATGTTACAAAACCTCTTTTGTTACCTCTAAAACTTATGCCGGATGAAATGTTTAAGTTTTGCAATCTTTCGGCAATGCTTATAAAAGTTTTCAACAATTTTATTATCCTGAACCGGGGGTTCTGGTATAAGTATGCAATCCCTTTCACCAGTTGAGTCAATATATTATCTTCTTAATTGGAAGGATTAAATTTTTCAGCATAAGGCAAGTATATCCTGAATGTACTACTCGGACATCTCCTTTGTTCTCTGTATCCTTATAAGTAAGCAGATTTGAGCTTAGCGTCTTAGATCTTCTGTACGCATTGTTCAGGTAGTTTTTGAACGTAGTCTAATCCATTAATATTTCCACCTTATTTTCATACCATAATCTAGCTGTTACAGTGAGGTATAAAACAACATTATCCGGAAAAATCAGTTCATCCCAGTAGTTAAATGATGCAATGTATTCATAGTTATTGAGCTCTTTACTTGCATCTTGTTGGCCATCAACAGAAACGATACACGGATTTCTATGTAGCTGATAGATTAGTAACGATACCGGGGAAATGCAAGGATTAACCTTTTGCTCAGTTTTATCAGGTATCGTTTGGTTAATCATGTTTTAATGCTTCAACTTGAATTTGCTAATTGGCGAAATTCAGGAGGGAGACCTGGAAGGCATGGACATCTACAATTGTTTTTATAGTAATAATGGGATACCCCGGGCCCCCCCCCCCAGAAATGTCCCACACACGCGAGTGAGAGTCAAATATATAGTAATGAATTTATTATCAACTCTAGAACCTTTATTTATCTAAACTATTAAAAACTATCAATTTGATAGGAAAAATAAAAAAAAATACTATGATTTCACTTTAATTTACGCTAAATGAAAATAAAAAAGGACGCAATTCAAAACAACAGGAAGATGAAAACATATACCCCAAATTACAGCTTTGCGAGATGTATATATATAGGAAAAAGAAGATGTATTCCTTTTCAATTAATACTTCCCTGTATTTGTTCTCGAGAATAAATATAGGTTAACTTCTTTTTAGACCATGGTTCAATGGAAACAACGTATTGAAGTTGAATTGGATACAGCTAGTGACTTAATATAGGTATATGGCGCAAGAGTTGAATCCAACTCCTGCGCCTGTGCCAAAAAAAAAACAAGTATCGCTACAATATGATAAAGTCTGAACACAGTATTTAAAATTGTACTCTGTCTCAACTCATAAGCTGAAGTGATCAAATTTATATCATTTTTTAAAACCAATAATCACCTTTATTTTTCTTATGCTGTAAATTTTGTTTTCGGAATAATCCTAAATTTTTTCAATTGTATAAATATTGTTTCTTTATATTTAAGATAAATTTTGAATTACTAAGATATTACAAGAAACTAGAAGAAATTAGAAGAAACAGCTACCATGGGTGGCAGCTAAAACGGCCTTTACCCAGTTAAGCAGGGAGACGAACTAAGATTGGATGACAGTAACAGCATGGTGCTTCGAGTCTATGCCCCCCTACGTCCACCATATTGGCTGTAGAGAGTTGACTAGCCAGTCTCTCAGCAAACGGTGACATGATGTTTCAATGAGTGGAAAATTTGGAGATCCAGCAGATCAGGGAAACAATCACACTCCATGTGTACCGAGGCAGTTTAGAACACGAAGTGCAACATGAGGTCTTGCATTAACTTTTTGCAGGCCTAGAAGATAGGTACAACTACTGAACATAAAATGTGATGAATGTAACAATCTGCGTTCAAATTACTATCGATCCGAACGATAGTTGTGCGTTTACTATAGAAAATGGCTGATCGAACCATTATACCAGGTACAAGGTCCCATATGCGATATCGAAAGAAAGCAGAAGAAGAGCGGATTCCTCGGAGATACATATACAGCCATCACAATACTTCTCGTAGAACAGAGACTTGTAAGAAAAAACGACATTGAGCCACTCCTTTATCCAGCTTTGTCATTAGACTTACCAGAGTCGTCGTCTTTCACTATGGTGCATTATGAAAGGAAGCGGAAGTACTGCTCCTAATGCTGACAGTTCACGCTGCGGCAAAGGTCATCGCATCGTAAGAGAGGATACTGGCCGTGCTGCAACAGCCCCATTTCCTTAGTAATGGTCAGTGATGTGGTTAAATGGTTTTGAAAGGCCAACCTCACAGTATGTCTGTCCTCTCGGTCGTTAATCATGGGAGTGCGTGGAGATCCTGCATGTTGATCAGTATAATATGACCCTATGCACTTAATTGATTCTGTATTTGCATGACAGTTGTGACGGAGCAATAATCCAAACTCTTGAAAGACAACAATCCTTCCTCTATCATATTTCGACACTTCTTCTAACGCATTCCGACAATTTATTAAATATTGCTTCTTCCCATTCGACGCAAAACACTATATCCTGGACAAACTTCGAATTTAAAAAGCGCTTTTTGAATGAGAAATCCTGTGTCGTCAAAATGTGTTGAAGCACCAATCATCCTTCCTTTCAAGCGATTTTGACCTGCGTAAGATGATTCCTTCCTTGTGTTGCAATTTTATTATATAGCAATCTATTTATTCAAAAGATTTTATGTTCTTCAGATTTGTTAGTTTTTGCTCGATACTATGGAACATTTACGACGTAGATTATAAGTAGTTTTGAAATAATGAACAAAATTCTAAGCAATATTTTAATGCATTTTTGGTAGTGTACAATTTAGATAGCTACCTTACAACATTGTAACATTTTTAAAATTTAGGAATAGTATATTTGATTTTTTAAATAGAACTTATGCTGATTAATGTACTTAAAATTCAGATCTATTAACAAGAGAAAATGGCAATATAAATTCATTTTAGTTTCTTAAGGAAAAAGTTTCACTAAATTAAATTATGCAAAACATGAAATACGTTGTATATTACAATAACTCAGTTTATTACGTTAAGGATATGTAAGATATCATGAAATCTTATATTTGAAATATTTAATTTTGCCTAAATAATATATATTTTTATGAATTAAAATTGATTTGAAACAAATAATTCTTAAAAATTATATATATATATATATATATATATATATATATATATATAATT
>BMAW01003041.1:0-40604 GCA_019974015.1 Nephila pilipes
CTGTTGTACTGGTTACGTATTGTCATTTATGATAAAAATTTCAAATAAATAATATAACTTAGCGTAAATAACTTCAAAATGTCTGAAGTCATTGGAAACCATTCTACCTTTTGTCAGGCAGAATCAGTTGAGGAATGAGGGAATGTGTACTGATGGATGGACGTGACAATGCTCGATGCACTCAAACTAACTGTTGAACTTCAGTTAGACCTGGGACAGAACACAGTTACACTGTGGCATCCCATAATAATCAACTCAAGAGATCCGACCCCTTATAAATATTTAGTGCGGTGCTTATCACCCACTGAGGGCTCTCATTAGCCACCAGCCATCACCATAAGGCTTTATTTTACCACAAACAGGTGAGGCCAACTGGCCTGGCCACTTCACTCACATAACACCAATAGTCGTCAGTTCATCTCACCAGAGTGAGCTCATTCCCGGCATGACACCTATTCTGATGTTGGATTGATGTACAGTTGGCTGCTGAAACAGTCATCAACCAGGATTCAGAATGCCACGCGCATCTTTGAACTTAATCCACCATTCTCATTAAATAATCTCTTATTACTGAATCTAACGTTGCATTTGCTTTTAATCACTCATTGATTTGCAATGGTACATTCTACAGTGTGAGGTTTGCCATCAGTAGTGATGTTCATCATGTGAACAGTGCATCTAAACTCAAAAATTGTCAGGTTTTATTTGGGGTTTTGAAGCTGCACAAACATCCACAAAATGTTGTGTTGTACGATTCAGTTTCACTGCCAAATTTCTGGATTCTTGGACAAGGCTGCTCATCTCTGAACTACTTATTTAGAAGCCAAGAAATTTGTTGTCAGCACTTTCGAGATTAAAGAGCTAGACCAAATGGATTGTTCAATGTAAAAGTGTGGTGAGAATAAGGTAATTCAGGACAATGACTAGGAATTAGAATTTATTGTAGTGTATATTCAATTCAGTAGCTGAGTATTAGAAATGTATGGAAATTAACAATTACATCCCTGGAGGAAGATCATTGGTACATTGTCGTTGGATGCTGTATGTAACGAAGTGTTTTGTCCCCACAATTAACTTGCATTGGGCCAACCTAGCGAGATATCGGTATGAGTTAGAATGGTGTACATTATTAGATGTTTCCCCTATTTGATGTTTCCACCTGGAAGGGATGGTGGTATCAAAAGAAAACCATCACACCTAGAAAGTATGAAATTCTGAGCCAAAGCCTGACAATGATGGATTATCATTACAAATCAGAGGTGCCAAGGGCACCAGTTCAATTCAAACTGTCCTCCTCCCACCAATCATTGAAAACCAGCATCGTTTACATCATTACCAATCTATCATCAGACTGCATGTACAATCAACAGCCAATGGACATCATTTACAATCAACGTCAATGGACACATCATTACAAATTAACATCTGGACATCAAGTACCAAATCTATCAAATCTGAACAAATGTTACCAATCAACCTCAATGAACACATCATTACCAATCATCATCTAATTTTCTGGTACAATGAAACCCTTGCTCTCAAATTCTAGCCATAGTTACTCTCACAGAACATGAATGGCAATTCTCTTTCAATGCTACATGGCAGAGGCTCAGCAGAATGACTTTTCATGACTTAAATATTGGTTATCAAAACTTAGTGACCAGGTTGCTAATCTTCCCATTCATCATTTCATCGCAAATCTCTCCCAATTAAAACCTCAGCAGGAGTATAGGAAACAAGAAGAAATGTTTTGGTGTCTGAGGTTTCAGTTGTTAGTTCTTTGCTTTTCTTCGTTTTTCACTCATAATTTGCATTTCAAATCCTTAGCAGGAGGCAAAGATGTTATTCAACTGGTTATCCTTCCAAATAACATAACCAGGAGACAATTTTCATGATGTTGCGCGTTTCTCTGATGGTACATGTTTCATGGAAGAACCCATGAGTCATTGAAACATGCAACATTCCAATATTTTAGGCTGAAGCAATGAACGAAAGATAACAAAAAGAATTAAAGTAACGAATTATGTCAAAGAATTGATTGGTTTAAAATAAAAACATGAGATGATATTTTAGTTATTGCTGAATTCCATTTTATCATTGATTGACTTGATCCACTGATAGGGCAATGTTAAATAGTCTATTATTTTGAATACCTATTGAAGTGGATGCTTTCTGTTAATGAAATATTGAGAATCAACCATTCTTTGCTTGTTCCAGCCAAACTCAAGTTATTGTTCAGCTGAAGGCATTTTATTATTAATTCAGACATTTTAATGTATTAATGAACAATAGTTCAAAATTCCAGATTGTAGAAAAGTGGACATGATAATGTGGTAAATTACTCTGTTTGATTATGCAGTACAATTCTTTCAGAATCCTCAGACTCCTTTCAAATCAGTTCCCATGTTCCAGGCAAATCAAGCTAAGCAGTTGCATGAATTCATTCCCACCATTTTGAATACTATTTCTAGTTTGTCCAGAAATAACTTTCAGTGTCTCATGAAGTTCCACAAAAATTTAATAAAAGTCTTTCACTCGACTTCAGCATATATTCTTGTTCCACGTGACTTGTTTTCTTTCAATTTCATTTCATGGCATACATGTCTGTCTATTACCATTCAATTTCATTTTAACTTCTTGCTTTCAAAATTCACCTTTTCACGTTCATTTGGTTGGTAAGGGAGTTGAGTATTACAAATTCAGGAATTTAAAAGGTATCTCAAGGACAATTAGAGATAAAACCCTTCGAGCAGCCTAGTATATGTTTGCAGTGTATAATTCTCATCTTGTCATTTTCTTTTAAGGAATTTTCATCATTTGTCACCAATTTTCTCATGTTTCTTATTTCATTGGTGGTGCGTGCTTTCAATTCGAACTAGTAGTTCTCATTCAATAAACAGCCACTGATTTACGAAAAGTTTTGTAAATGGTAAACAATTTTGATCCTGTTCTTTTAGAAATATTACATATTAATAATACTTTTCCCACTTCATATAATCATTAAATTACATTGCTTATCACATTACCAAAAATATCTATAGTATTCTATTTCAACACATATTTTACTCAATGTTGATTTAACAAATGAAATTTTTTTGTCTAAAAATATATGAATTAACTGACATAATTTGGTAACATTCTTTCCAGTAGAATGAATATATTTTATAGGAATTATGAATAAATCGGTTTCCTACTATTAATAATTGTATTCGTAAAAACTATGCTGTTAGAGAGATAGCCGTGAGCTTTCTAAATTTAAGAATATAATACTAGAACTAATATTTAATAATATAGCAGCTTTTATCAAAAAGCTTTTTATGAAAAACTACTTTTCCATCAACTTTACTAAAAGGTCAGAATAAATTACAATTCAATTTAAATAAATTATGGATTTAGCTTCTGCTAAGTTTCTATACATAATGCGATATGCATTAGAGTTTAAATAATATTCAATTTAATACAAAATGCATTAGAGTTTAAAATTTTTAAAGCAAATTTCAGTCGTTAAAACTCTAATGAAAATTGACTTCAAAAATTATGAAACAATTCATATATCCATAGGTTAATTAATATAAACGTTTTTTTAACTTTCTTACCATGAAATTTCAAAGAAAATGGATATGTTTTATTTAAATGAATAGGTGTAAAAATCAAAAACATTTTATAATCAAAAAATTATTTAAATTTATAAATGATTGCATAGGCATAATTTTATAAATCACCTAATTCTTCTTAAGACACTGATGACACTTATAAAGTAAACACATGCATATGAGTATGGTGAAAAGAAATATTTCTAAATAAACAAGAAACTTAAAATTCTATTCCCCTATCCTCAGAAAACAAGGAGGGTATCCTGTGATTGACGTTCCAAGTTTCTGACAGGCTGTGCGGTATCTAGAAAACAATTTAGAGGGGAAGGAACTCCTTCGTGAATTTTTGAGGATCCAATGCATTTTCTTTTAAAGACAAGTTCTTTCGTTAGAAATATCGACCACTCTTCGTTTAAAGGTTAATGAACTAGATAATTTTCTTTTTGTAAAATGGTAAATTATAATTATTTGAAATCCGTTGAATGGAATTATTGTAATAGCTAAGGAATCAAAATGATAAAAAAAATTCCTGATGATTTTAAGTAAACGGAACATCTCTATAAAAGCTCTGTTGAATGAGAAAGAAAAATATTCTTTTTTTATTTATGGATTAATTTTCATTGCTAATTATCTGTAGTTTTTTTACATTTTAATACGTTTTTATTAATTTTCAGTTTGAAATCCTTTACGGGAAAGAGATTCTCTCATTCCTTTTTAAATAGAAATTAGAACAAGAAAAAAATTATTTGTTTATAACGAATTAATTTATTTTGTAAAGACGAAGTTTTTTTTTTCCCTATCATAATTATATATTTATTTACAACATTTATTAAAAAAAATCCTTTTTTGATAGTGAAATCTGATTAAATTTTTCAAATATATATATATATATATATATATATATAATCTGATTCTACACATAACAAGTTTATTTAAAAAGAATCAAAGCAGGAAAATTTTAAATTAAATGTAGATTTGGAAAAATTATAAAACTTGATAAAATTAGTATTGTCCCACAAGTTGTGTTTTCATATACTTTATTGAAAAAAAAATTAAACTTTTTTTTCAATAAAGTAAGGTTGCAATAAAATTAATAATTTTCCTTTCAATCTTTCATTTCGAAAATTACATAGTTTGATGTAACTGACAGTTAACTGTCAAATAGAATGTCATCAGAATTTCTTAAAAAATGCTGTTCAAAATTAATGAGCTCCAAAATTCAGATTCTTTGTTTATTTTTATAGTTAAAAACTACTGTGTATTCTATCAACACATTTTCTTTGATCTAGAGGTAAAAAGTTTTTATAAGGTTAATATTACAATACCTATGTGATGTAAGATAACCATTTAAGCACATTGAACCTCCTCAAAGAACCAGGAAAAAGACTTAAGTGGGCTCTTTTCCTGAAACCCTTGAGACCCTTCGGTTCTCGACGTGACTTTCCTATCCCTGTCTCTATCTCTTCCTATCTCCACTTAATCTTTGTTTAACTGCCGATCCGTACAGACGAGCCGTAACTGCAGGGAATACTGATTGAATTCGAATTTTTAAAATAAGTATTCCTACGATATTTAAGAAAAGTTTCAAAGGAAATTTACACGTATCAGAATTTATTTTTACAAGGGAAGTTAATTTTTAGTTAGTTATAAGAGGACTTCTTAAAAATATTTTCTTTTTCGTATATTAATGCACAATCCATTTTTTGATTGAAGAGCTTATCGTAAGGTGAACCTTTCTCTTTATATGAGACTAACATTTTTATTTAACATTACAATTATTGCAATAATTTTAAGTAATTAATTCAAGGAATAGTTCCTAAAATTTAACAAAACGTTGCAAAAGTAATAAGAGAGAAAACATACTACTTCTTTTTTTTCTTACTATAACAAAAGTATATTGAATATGAAGATTTATTTTAGCAAAAGTATATTGAATAAGGATAATAATAATTATACAACTTTCATATCATTATCATATTAAGTACGTCGGTACATTGTACCTATTTAGTATTTTTGATACACTTAATTTCAAAATATACAGAATCGATTAATGACATTGATTTATATAGATCTATAAATATATGGAAGTTTCATAATAATTATTTTTTATTATTATACATAAATGTTATCGCCCAATTTGTTTATTTATTTAGAAAACACGGTACTTAAATAAAAAAGAGAAAAATATTTAATACAATAAATGATAATTATATTTGTAATAAGATTGATAATAATAATATTTTGCTTTATTTGGGATTCCACCAAAATTTATGGATGCTGTGTTTCCCCTTAACATTTCGCTTGACAAGTTAATTCCTTTCAATTTTCAGGGATGCGGATAACTAAAGTCAATAAGTTGAAATACATCTTAAGAAACAAATATTTTATAAAAGAAATGCGTAAGACTTGAACTACGATATTTTTATTACTCATTCAACTTTTTACGTAAAAAATATTTTTTTTTAATTTCTTTCGTAGCATTCTCATATGCTGTTTCATGTTCCTTTAATTAATCAGCAGTTGTGTTACGCCACTTTTTACTTTAATATATTATTTTAATACATGATTTATAAATTTATCACAGCTGTCCATTAGTTAATATATAATATTACTTATAGTTTTCTACAAAAAAAGTGTAAACTTCTTACTATTTAAATTAATTCTTTATTTTCAGCCAATTGTTTTTGAAAAAAAAGTTCATAAAATTAACAAAGAGAAAGAATTATTTTATGCAGATTTATATTTCTTTTTATATAATTTCATTTTTTTATTCTTTTACGAAAACCTTATAGAAGCCAAATTTAACACCTTAAAATAAATATATGAAATTAAAAAAAAATTGAGAAAATATTAGTACTAAGATAAATTCATTCAGTTCTACAGTATAAACATTACTTTTTTAAAATGCGCAAATTAGAATTTAAGAATTAATCAGTTGATGGAAACAGTTATAGAGCTGCCATTAATACTGCTTTTGTTTATTCCCGTAAACTTATACATTTATATTTGTATCATATTTTAAATTAGAATAATTAACGAGAAGTGAAAAGGAAACCTTTCTTGCTGAACATAAAGTTAAAATAAATTACCTCAGCAAAGTTATTTATTGGAAGCATATGTCTGCCACACCCTTTAAAATGATAGAAAAAAATTCGAACAAAAACAAAAATGAATTATTTATTGAAAATGAGGCACATTTTGAAACAAAAAAAAGTAAAGGAAAGAACAATAAATATAAGTTGTTAACATAAGATGTTCTTATTGAGACTGTGTGCAGTATACCTGTTTCTTCAATAGCATATTTTCTGCATTGTTATGCATAATTGTTATACATTATTATACTGAATATACTCTCTCTGAAAATTGTTTCTGGTATTTATTTCATATCGTTCTAAATAATACTTAGGAAAACTTTTTTCCTAAAATGGTAATAATGAATGTAATATTTTCCTCAAGCAAATGTTATGCATTTCATTTTGAAACTGAATTGCATACTGGTGATAAAATTCATTACGACTATTTGGGTATATTAACATTTTCTTAATTCTTTTTGATGTTCGCAAGTGCAAAATATTAAAATTATTGCAATAGAAATAATATTTTCCATATGAGAATGATATCCAATCACATATCGGTTTTCTTTCAGTTCGTCATAATTTGAAAGGAAGGTTAATCAATATTTAAGTTCGAGAAATAAGTTAAACCATTGCAGAATTGATACTTTTCATGTAATTTGATACAGTTAATAAAAACTCAATTACATAATTAAATTAAATAAATATAATAACAATAAAAACATTAAACGTTAAGAGTAAAAGACATATAGAATGTCGGTACAGGATTGTTTCTTTAACGAAGTTAAAATTATTGATACATGCTAAAAATAGTATTATTTCATAGTATTTGAAAAATAAAGGAACACATGAAGGGCTTTTAGAATATAGAAATATCTTTAACAATTAAGAGAAGAAAAAAGGAATTCAAAGAAATTATATTTGTAATCAAGAAATATACAGCTTAAGATTAAAATGAATGAAATCATTAATGTAAGGGTATTTTATATTGAAACAACATTAATACTTAATACAATAATCCAGAAGAAAACAAAATTTAAGGGTTGAATTCCCAAGAGCTTTGGGCTAATAATAAGCTTTGTTTAGGTGGGTCTATATTGCCCTGATCTGAATAAAAATAAAATAGAAGTTTATGTTTTCAATTTATGAAAATCTATATTCAAGATTATTTTCTATTTCTTATTCGTTTCAATAAATTGTGTCAGTGAAAATGTTCGGTATATTTTTCAAACAATATTTATAACACAGTTAATAAGTCTTAAAAAGTTATCTATAATTTTTGATTTTCTATAGTAAATTATGTTGATGTATGTTATTTCTTTTACCTCTAATTATAGTAATTCTATGAAAAAAGGACATTCAAGTGTCCTATGTGAACAATAAGTTTCTTTGTATCTTGAAAACATAAGCATACACTCTCTAAAATTTTTAAATCCGGAGAGAGAAAATATAAGTGTTCTCCCATTAATTTCGGTATTTCTCAAGAATAGAATATCAAAAATCTTTATGCTGATAAGTTCAATAAGAAATTATTTGATCCAATGAAGTTTAATGTTAAAAAGCGTTTAAAGGCAATTTCTTTTTTTTTCCCAAAAAAAGTTGATAAAACTGTCCAATTTAAGAACAATTCTACTTCAAATATTCTTTTTTTTTTATATAAAATATACAACTTAAAACGTTTTTGATCGAAACGAAGTCTCTTCGAGGAACATTTGAAATAAATGAGTTATATTCTTTTTAAAGTAAAAAAAAAATGTTATTTCGAAACTCTTAAGTATAAATCGTTTCTTGAGTACCTCCAGTAGGAAAGAAAAAAGATAAATCCCTTATTCTAAGAGACGAGAAATGGTGACAAAAGGTAAAGGAAATAAATAAACGCCGTATCTGGAAAGGGTAATGTTAGGATTAGTTTGGATTTTACTAATAAAAAACACTTATATTTTTATAAAATGTTTTATTTACTTGAAATATAGTGAATTTACCACTAATAATATTGTTAGTTGTATAAATAGTTCCACAGAGCATTTAAATATCTATACGAAAAAATACATTTAAAAATGTTTTTTAAGTCAAATCTATTTTTGTTTAAAACATATAAAAATATTTCACTGCATTGTATGACAATGATAAAGTATTAAAAAAATTAATATGTATTTTGGTTTAAATTAAACATACGATTACAGTTATAATGATGAAAACAGATATTTAAGTCTAAAAAATCAATTGCAATTGTGTATTATTTTATATGGAACCTATTATCTTGTAATCTTAAGAGTTAATATGAAATATTTCTTTTGCATGTGTAAAATAACTGAAAATTTACAAACTAAAATAATAAAGTGAAAATGTAAAAAAAAAATAATTAAATAGAAACTATAGAGAGGAGTAATGTGAAGCCAACAATAAAAACCTCAATAAATCAGTTCATTAGTGAATAAAAAATTATCCATCAAACACAGCAGAAAAGAAATAATACTTAAAATAGAATATTTTAAAATCTTCCTTCCAATCTAATACATAAGAGAAAAATCAGTACTCATTGTTTGTAATAATTTTAATATTTCAGTTTATATCATAACCATAAAATTTTCAGTAATAGATGTTTAGATGAATGAAATTCAAAGAGCCTTTCTTATGAAAATGAAATATTACTGTACAGTATGTTTAAGTAAAATACTTATGAAGATAAATTATTTATTTAAATCTCTGCTCGCTTTCCTAAGAATTAAAATTACTTTTATTTGCATTCTAGTTTCTATGAATACTTAAATAAATATGGAATCTTGAATAAAATTTAAATTTGAAGGGTATAAATCTTTTTACCTGATTAACACACGCATTTTTTTTAAGAAATAATGATATTGAGAATACAATGTAATTAATTGTGGTACAAAGAATTCATAAATTTATTTCCGAATAATTCCACTACTTATTCTCATTTTAAAGTACAATAAACGATGTGATTTTAATATGAATACGCATCATTTGAATCATAATGATGATACAATAATTTTATAAACACGTGCAAAATTACCGGAGTTTCCAAATGAAACCTAATATTTTCCCATAGTTATATAAGACACAAATTAAAAAAAAAATATATCTTAAAAATTTTAGTTAATTAAAGTATTGGAAATTTTACTGATTTTAGAATGTATGTACATAAGGTAAGATGCTATTATTAATTGTTAAATGAGTCTTGTTTTGATACTATAAGACAACTGTTACCAGTTGAAAAAAATTCAATAATTATATTCCTCTGTTCTCCTGCCGCAATAGACTAAATCTATAGGAGTTATAAGCTCCAATAAATTTGAGTAACAAAATTATATCATGTTTTGGGGAGTAGATTAAGATTACTAAATACCAGCTACGGTGTTCTTATCATCGAATATTGATGAAAATATTTACAAGGTCTTCACCAACTTCAATGACATGTAACTTGTAAATACATAGTAAATTTTAAATACTTAATATTAAGCAAGATATAATATTCAATTAATGAAAATAACTAGCCAGTCTAGACCAATGAAATTAAATGAATTATGTAATGTATAAAATAAATATAAAGAATTTCATTTAATAATGGGACTTAAAACTGAGCTATAAATAAGACGAATTTATAAATTCTTAAATTGTTTTTCTTGATTCTTTTTGAACAATCGATACGTTATTTTTTTCAATCCATAGTATTTTTTCTATTTTACAGTCTGCTTAACAAACAATTATATTTGAGTACTATTAATTTATTACTGAAATATTCACAATATAAGAACTCGGTCAAATGCATAATCTGGAAATTTTTATCAACGAATCTTTGCAGTGGATTTCAACTTGTAAGAGAAAATGAAACATATTTTTGGTGTGTAAATCTGTTTCTGAAATCGAAGGTTCTAAACTGTTACACAACATATTATTTTTGGAATAAGTGGAGAAAAAATATAAGTTCATAATTAGTTTCAAATATTTGTTCGTTATACTTTTCTAATATTTGTACATTATAATTTTCAAATATAAGTCTTATTATCCATACAATAAAATGCAGGAAGAATATATGTTCATATAATTTGAAATTTTTACATAATTAAATTTAAATTAAATAAATGTATTTACAAAAGTAAAAAAATATGATTCAATATCTTTCAGATACATTTTGCCATAAATCTCTAGATATTCAAAACAAATAATTTTATTTAATTTTTCAAATGTATCCTAGTTGAATTAAAATTTGTTTTTTAGACATTGCTTGTGTATAATATAAATGTCTGGGGTAATTCGTTTAATTAATCTTAATTTGTTTTTTTTTTTAAACTTGAATTAAAAATATCAAATGCTTAATTCAACATATATATTTAAAATGGAATTTAGAGCAATTTTATTAATGCCCTGCAAAAAAAAATACTTTTGTAAAAATATTCAGTTAATTAGGAAATTTAAGTTAAACGTTATGTCCCATGCATTACACTTAAAGTTCATGAAAAAATTATAAATTAATTTTTGAGAGAGCAGAATATCTTTTTAAATTATTGCAAATTTAAATTTAGAAACTGAATGAAATTTTTCAAAGAAACATTTCACCAATTTTAATCTTACGATTATTTTCATCTTGCTTAATCCACACTTTCTTTTATAGTATTGTCATCTATTTATACGTAAACTGTTTCTTAGTTCCAGTACTTAATCATATTTTATTTGTACACAATTATTTCATGTACATACATATTGGGATTGGCTAACTTGTTACAAAAGTATATATTACAGATATAATGATAAATAATTATATATTACAAAGAAAATAAAAAGTCTTTAGAAATCTTTGGCACATATATTATTTACTTCTCAGTGGCAAACAATATTTCTAAACAAAAAATAGATTAAATAAAAGTAGTATTATAGACCCAGTACTTTAAAATGGAAAAATCTACTGACCTACTTAATAAATATTTGTTGATCACTTTTTTACAGAAAACCACCAAAAATAGATTTGTTAAGATTCTTAAACAATAATAATTCTGTTTTGAAAACATATGAAAAAGGAAACTTATATTCAAAATGATTGTGCCACTTCCAAATGATTGTGAAATATTCACAAGGTATAAAGTATTCAAATTTTTTTTTTATACATTAGAAGTTGAGAATATAAGATAGTAATCATATTTTCTAATTGTATGTAAGAAATATCTGCGATCTTAATCATATTATAATTACTGTCCTATACTTCAAATTTGATAGAATAATTTATTTCTTTAATAAAACTTAACTTCAATAAGTGATAAATCTTAAAAAAAATATTTCTTTCTTTAAAAATAGGATTTCATAAGGTGGTTTATTGAAAATTAATACACTTACCGTACTAAATGACAGAATTCATATTGTATTTTGAATAAATGAAGTTGATAAAGAGAATATAATATCAAAATAATTTTAAAAAATATTTCTATGTAATGTTTGGAAAAGAACGAATTTAGCCATTCAAGGTCCGAAATTTTTTCGGTTTTGAAATTAATTACTCGATTAACTATTAGAATTAAAGTAAACGATAAAATATGGAAATTGATAATAACATAAGCTACATGAAATTAAAAGAATAAAAAATTCTTTTTAAATTCTGGAATTAAAATTCTTTAAGAGAATAATTTTTGCTAAACGTAATTACAATTGAAGCGAAATATATATATATATATATATATATATATGTATTACTTATTAAATTGAATATGATATAAGCTACAAGTAATTAAAGTCAAAGCAAATTATTAATTGTTACACAGAATATATTTTAGCGATAAAAAACTTAAAAGCCATCTGATATACCAAAACGCCTAACTGAAACAATAGCCCTTTCGGGATCTAACACAAAACGACTAAATTATAAACATCAAATCAAGAATAAATAACCATCAAACATACTTTCAGACTTTCCACAATAAACCACAATTTATATGAACTAGATTTTATTTTTTTTGTAATGAACAAAAACAATATAAATATTTTTATGATCTTATGGCAATACTTAAAAAGTACCTTCAAAATGTGAAAACGATATGAATTTCTTTCCAAAATAATGTTCTAATAAGAAGAACATACAAAAATTTTAAAACGAATACCTATAAAATTTTTGATAATTAAGTCTAATCAATACTAAAGTTGACTAAAGATGATATAAAAGTATTCCATTATTTAATTCATAATGTAAAATCTTCATTGCAGTTCATTAAATTTTTATATTGAAACACATAGGAAATTTTTTAAAAAACGTTAAATTTTATATTTTAGGTATACTGCTGAAATAAAAGAAAATTTAACATTTTCGTACTGGTTTTAAAATACATTTCTTATTACTCTGTTCCATATCTTTAAGGCAAAAAAGATATCATCAAAAATTAATTTAATTTAATTGCATTTTTATCAAATGCCTCCGAAGCTCCAGCGCTTTTGATAAAAATGCCGACAATTGTGGGTCAATACTATTTTAATTAAATGCTGCATGCTATGAGAAGCGTTGAAGAGCGGTTTCAAATTCAAAGGATTTCTTTTTAATTTATATTAAAGGAACGGCTTTGGAATGTACTTTATTGCTACAGATATAAAGAAAACCCCGATGAGAGAGAATAAACTAAAATATCAACAAAAATACTAACAAAAAATACTTGTTTAATGTTGACTTTTGCCATATTTATTGTCATTACTTTGTGTTGTTTTATTACGTTGCTATGGTACTATCTGAATTATATTTGGTGTTATACAATGATAGCAATTGTCATTAAAATAAGGCTGAAACGTATATAATTAAAAGTGATAGTTTAATAGAGATAAAAAAATTGTCGATGGCACTGTATTTTGTCCTCAAAGGATAAGTTGTATTGTTGTTCAGCCTTTCTTTCCTGCGTATTACGACATTTATCGCACAGAAAAAAATAACTCATCTAGTATATTTTTATATGCGTGTAATGGATATGATATTTAAATTGTACCATTTATCATTTTCGTATACTAAAAAGACGTTGAAATAATAGATTTTGTAAGAAAATGAAAATTTGATCTACATAAGTATGCCTCATTACTCTAAAATATCAATTTTAAAAACAAACAGTTGCTTTCTAAATTATTACCATTACTATCGGTAAGCTTTAGATAAGTAATGAATCATTATTTTTGTCGCGCATAGCTAGAGGATCGAGATGAATCATACAACAACCTCGATTAGTTCAACTTATTCTCGATATAGTTTCCTGGTACTTAGACTTCAGACAGATTGAGAGAATTTTCTTGTTTGATTAGTAAATTCCATTCAGTAATTTTATGAAGTTTTAACGTGATGACTGTATCAGAAAACTAAAATTATTAGTAGGGAAACTCAACGACAACAACGATTCATTAACAAAATAACAATTAAAAGAAATTTAAGAAAACAAAAATAACATCTGTTGATTTGACAACTAACTGAAAGGCCATCGACGAAGGAATCAGCATTAGAAGGAAGCGGCACTTTAATTCCCTTCCTTACTACTGTTCATTTACACTCAGCTAGTTTGCTTCTCTATACCACTCTCTAATTTACATGGTAGTTGTTTCACAAGACGCCACAAGTTAAAATGAGTTTCAGGTTTTAGTGTAAAGTTTTAGTTATTTGTGCATGTGCCGAATGACAACGTCGGAAATTCAGATTCAAGTTTAAACAAGTTTATTCTTATTTTGAGTAGAAGACGAAGATATAACGTGCCTTGCCTTGTATATTGTCCATAACGTGTAATATGCAAGATATGTAACATTATCAGAGGATAATTGCCTCACGCACTTATTATACATGGGGAAAACCGACTGAAGCAAGCTAACCGGAATGACCCTAACGGTCAGGAATCTCCGTTTGCCTCTTAAAGAAATAGGTGAAAAGTTACGAGCGGCCTCATCATCAGCCTTTTCATCGACCTAAAAATATTCGAAAAAACTCTCAATTTATACATAAGCCTTATGTTAGACGTAGGGGGACGATTTTATTTAAAATAGTTCATTATTCAGTAAAGAATTTAAAATTTCGATTTTAATTATAATTGTACAGATTAATTGTCACGCTCGGTAAACTTGTTGCCTAGTATTTGCTTATTACCAAGTATTGTGTGTAACGCTTCTTTGCAGTGGATTGACAATGAAATGCAGCTTGGTTAATGATGTTGAGATATGCAAATAAAAAAGAATGGGTTAGTCAGTCTTAATAATGCAGTTCAATTAAATAATTTTGTCTTTTCATTTTCAATAAACGTTTTGTGCTGCTTTAAAAGCGATAATTATTTTAAAAATAAGTCCCGATAATTTCAATATGGTTCATACATGTTACAAGTAATTTATGATAAAGATATGGATATATGTATAAAGAATGTAAACGAGGTCCAAAATATGTCCTAAAATTGAGGTAAGACCATGAAATTTATTTTTTTTTAATTTTAAAGAACTTAAGAGTTGTGGGATTGAATAATTAATTGTAATTCTGGCCAAATTTTCGTGTCGACTAAAAGGATGAACATTTAGATAGAAAGTGACTTCCCGCATTAACCGTAAATGTTTCTAAGCTTTTATAGAAGGCTGAGGAAAATTTAATACGAAGGAGATTAGTTATGTGAATTACATGAAGTAATAATACATAAGAAGAAGTAGCTGAATCGGATGAGGATGTCCATTCATTTAATTAAGTAGAGCCCTTTGTTGAGGGCGTAATTACTTCAGAAGAATATCAAAAATCTTGTTCAGAAGCAGTATAACAAATAAATCGAGAGTTAAAAAAAAAGTAATGAAGCTTGTATTCAAAATATTGTATAACACAAGGTTAATCTACTGATAACTCAAACCTTTGGAAAATTTCCAAACCTGTTGTTAGAAATATATTCGGGTGAAACAAAAAGCTCACATCGATTTAAAACAGTTACTGGTAAAGAAAATAAAGTTAGGTTAAGGAAAAAAAATGTGTATCTGAAGACATTATTCGTAAAGGCAGCAAGCAATGTAGAAGCGTCATTTGAAATGAAGGGGAAGAACAATGATAAGTGTATTAAAAATTTAAATAAATATATGAAGAAAAGAATTATATTTATTCAATTCATGAATTAGTTGATAATTCTAGAACCAGTAAAATGTTCAAATAATATTAAGGTCTTGTAATAGATATGTGATGAAATTGAATTAACAGTTATTAATTTGAAAGTGCAAGGAGTTACAAAGATTTGTTTGGTCAATTATTACCTGCGTTGTTAAAATTAATTTCAGAAGAGTTCAGTCCTTAATTTAATCAAAGAAAGAACACAAATATCCAATGAGTTTATGCAAGAGAAAAAAGACATTTGTTCAAGCTTTTGAAACTATATAACTTTATAGTAAACATTTACAAAACAATGTACCCACAGTCGCTACTTTTAACAATGTTGACAGCCGCGATAAGTTTCACAATTCATTTTTTTTGTTAACAAATCATTAAGAAAAATATATAAATTATATAACAAATCTTTTCGCTGTAAGTGATTTCGAAAATTTCACATTAAAAGATTATGAAAGAATAACAATAATGGTATAAAATGCTTCATAAATCAGTATATATGAAATAAAACAATGAAAGCTAAAAAATTAATAAACAAAAGAAGCTCCAGAAAATGTACAAAATATTTCCATAATTGAAAACCCAAACTCTTCAAATCATCATACTTTTTTTTATTATTCAGCATAATACTTCACATGTCTGAAAAATTTAAATAAAACTTTATTTTAAGACATACCTTAAAGTGGAGACCTGGATCGAAACAGTAGTTTCTTTTATGTCTTTGAACACATTTCAGAAATCATATATATGAAATCACGTGAAAAATTTAGTTTAACTTAGACTATTATGAAATAATTTTGATATATTTTTATATACATTTGTTATTGGATTATCGTATTAGAGATAAAAACCTATCGTTGTATAGTAAATATTTGAGACTGTACCATATTTGAACACTTTTGCTATAATGTTAAAGAATTGAAAAATATGAAAGCGCGTGATTGTAGCAAACGGAATTCAGTTTTATTTTACGGAGATCTCTAAATAAAAGCTGATATAGAACGAAACCTCTTTTATATATCATTGAATGTTACCGATAATCTCCGTAAAATAAATGCAGAATACGTTTTGGGCTTCGAAATGATTTCTCAGCCTGTGTTGTTTTCAAGAAAGTCTGTTACCTCAATATTTGTGTGTTGTACATCATTCGTATCATAAATTTTCTATATTTTTCTTTCAAATAGTAGACCGTTTTTCTTCTACTTACTCTTATAGAAAGAACATTTCTTATTCTTCCCTAAATAAATACTAATTCCAGGAATAAGTGTCATGAGATTAGCCTTGACAAAAATTTAACCAATAAAGTTAACTCTTGTTGCACGAATACAAACTCACAGATATTAATTATTAAAAAATAATATGTAATAAAACTTTTGGAGTTACGTTTCAATATATCTCTTTTTTTTAACAAATTATTTATTCTGTTATTGAACAAACTAACCAAAGTTGATAAGATAATGACGAGTTTTTATTTTCTAAACAGGGGTAAGAAACATATCATAATTAATTTGAAAATCTTGTAAAATTTTAAAAATAGGGTAAAATTATAAGAAAGGCAAAAGTGTTGACTTCTTTCTCTTCTACATTTCATCAGGCAAGCATTGTGTTAATTAAAGAAAAATTGCACCGTATCACCAATATCCATACCAGAAATAACAGTGTGAAAGACGTTGAACAAAAGTAGTGCTTGTTCAGTCTCTAACTTTCTATTGATTAATTTTTGATTGTTAAGAATGAAGTTAAAATAAATAAACGTAAAATTTGAACCTTTTTTTTATATTTAATGATGTAGAAGGTAAGTAAGAGAAGTCGCAAATCTTTTTTTTAAAACATCTAACAAAGATCGCGATAAATAAAAGTTTGGGAACCATTCTACTATAAAGTACCAAAATCATAAAAGCATTTGATCTCCCTTACAGCTCAAAATATAAGACACCTCATAAAATTCAGTAAAGAAAATTAAAGGAATTTGACACAGACATAAATCTTATCAAGTATCTATTGGATATCTTAGAGCCTCGCAACAGAATTTATCAGCTTCAGCCTTTAAACGTTCATTGTGAGATTTTGAAAATAAGCAGTTTTATTTTCACTAGTGAATTTGTGTTCTGATTCTGATCGTGTGATAAAAACGATCATTTGTCTCTTTAAGAACTTCGTAGCTAATACAATTCATGGCAATTTCGAAACCTAAATGAAACACTTTTGTAGTTTATTAAATACTTCGAAAACATCCCGGTGCACATCTTATCCAGGGATTGAATGCTCAAGATATGATGAACATTCATTTATGGTAGAAGTACCCAAAAAAATCACAGATTGGCGATGCTGAATATTCTCAGAATAATATCACTGGACCTTAAAGGAAACTTACCATTCTTCTTCTAAAAATTACTTCCTTTCATATCAACTTGGTTCTCTCAGCAGGATTGTTTCTGTAACCAATAACTCTAGTAAATTAGAGCTATACGTTTTATTTTTAAGGTTTTGCAAGAATACTATGTTATAATGTGACGATTACAACAATGGTTCTTCTTTTTCTTAACAAGCTTGAAAGTACATTCTCTGGTTACTACAGTCTGTACAAAGAGTATAAATATTTGAGAAATTTAAAGAATTACGAAGTAGTGAGCCTGTATGTAATATCGGTAAGCTATACCCCTTAAATTATTTTATGGATAACAATAATATAATTCGTATTGGAGGAAGGATGGGAAATTTATCTCTGACTTTGAAAGAAAAATATCCTAATGTTTTACCTAGTAAGCATGTAGTAATTTTGATAATCATAAAACATTCTCATAATAAAAACTTATATATTGATTCTAATAACTTGATGTATTATATTCATCGTAAATATTGTTCAATTCATGATAGAAACTTAACTTGCAAAGATGTTTATAACTGCAGAATATGCTTTAAAACAAGACTATCACACTAAACCAAATTATGGGTAATTTGACCAAGGTATGAGTAACTCCCACTTTTCATTTCAACAACTACGGGATTCTGAAGACTTTTTATCTTCAGATTTAAAATCGGCGTAAAGGAGAGTTTAATAAAGAATACGTTTGTAATTTATATGCATGAAACCAATGAAATTAATTTGAACTTTGTGTCCGACCATATATCCAAGGCATTCATTGCCCTTTTAAAAAAAAATAACGGGTGACGAGGTAAAGGTTCTAAAAGATAACGGAAAACCTTTGTAAGTGTAGACATTGTATTAAGAAAGTTGCATGAATTATTTAAATTTCTTGATGAACATTAAATAGGTACTTTTTATCATTTAGATCTCCTTATTTGGGTAGATTGTGGGAATAGAGAATAAAATCTCCATTAAAAGTGCATAGCTAGAAATTCAAATTTAACTCTCTAGGAAGTTTTCACATTTCTTACTGAAATAGGAATTGTTATAAATTCAAGACTCTAACCATGATTTCGTCAGAATTTGACAAATTTCATGCTGTCTTCTGGCCTTTTTCTTATTGTTACGCCTATCAATGCAATCCTAGAACCTCCCCCCTTAGAATGTTAAAGGTAATTCATTATCAAGATAGCAGAAAATTGATTGTTTATCCATTAAAATATGGAAAATTATGAAAAATTATTGTCCGCACAATTTGCAAGAAAGAAGCAAATGGAGATTTGCTAAATTTAACTTTGATAAATGTACTCTAGTGTTGGAAATAAATTGTACGAAATGGCTCTCGGGAAGAATTTAGACACTTTTAAAAGCACATATACCATAATTATGATTGTTAAACTTCCTGATGGATAAATAATTAAAGGAATGTAGGAGATATTTTAATTTTACCTGTAAATTAAAAATATATTTATTCAAAATATTCGTTTTAAAATGCGTAAATTAGTTTTTTTTTGCTTCATTTATTCTATTTCATATATTAAAATCTTAACTGAATTCATAAATTACTTCTTTTTCTTAACTTTAATTTTGAATTTATGTGTATTGAAATTAGCATTTTAATGGGGATCTTTAGAGGTGTAGATATCACCCCTTCCTATTTTTATATAATGCACCACTTTCTGTATAACTTTTAATTCACTCTACCTGTAACGCACAAGTGAAACAGCAACACATTAATTGCTTTAATTTATTTTGCTAATCAGACTAAAGTTAACTTTATATTTATTTTTACATTGCGTCATTTTCTGATTTCAAAATAATTAGCTGAATTACAAACTATTGCAAATTTCTTGTGGGAATTTGTCCTACTCTTATAAGGAAAACACAGAAAACTATAAATGTTTCAGAAATAAAAAATTTACCAATAATCTAGCTATTTGTTTATGGTTAGAGCATTAGCTATAGAGTGTTATATGCATGTATAGAAATAAATATAACCATTCAAGAATTAATATCATGTTTATTAATTGTTATAATTTTAAAATTATGTAATTGTTTTCCTTAAATAACATTTAAAAATATTTTAATAACACTTTCGATGCATTAACTTTAAACTAAACTTATGTGATTTATAATAAAATGAAATGTCTTTTTTGGAAATTAATACAAGTTTTGGAAAAAAAAATAAGATTTCTATGACATATTTTTATTTGATATCGTTTTTTTTAAATACATATTCGTCTTTATCAGGAATGACGAATGTTCGTGTAAAATTAATATGAGAAAGCGTCAGTCAATATAAATGATAAAGAAATTTATTCAATCTTTACCGGAGAGAAAATTATGCCATTATATGTATATAGAAAATAATACAACACATGTTATAAATGTTCTAAAAAAATATAAAACGCATGAAATTGAACTCTGAAATTGTGAAGAAAAAAGAAAAAGTACGTTTGCATGAAATACGACCAAACACTCGGAATATCATTTTTTAAGAAAGGTACCAGACGCATGTTTCTCAAATACCACTTCCAATATACGAAAACAATAATCGCCACTGAAGTATGAAACACCTTTCGTTTTTTGAAAGAGTACGCCATAAATCCAGAAGCTTGGCCATAAAACTTCGGAGAACTTGAAGTCTATGACCACCGAGGGCCTCACAAAGCTGGATCTGGTAAACAATCGGCCAAAAAGAAATATTAATATCATAAATTTAACAGGGTATAACCATCATTTAGAGCCCACAATGGGCATCGAATTGCTGTCTGGAAAGATCGTATGAAAGAAGGAAAGGAGAAAAAGCTGAACTTTGAGGTCAGTTCAGTTTTCTCGGTAGACTGCAAAGTTTCTGGTGGAACTCAAGCATTTACAGAGTTGTATTCTTACATTTCCCTATATTATTTATTCAGTTTATTGGATTTCATTTGGAATGATCGAATATGGAATATAAAATGTATTTTATGGCTTTTCAAATACTGGTTCAAGCAAGAAAGTGATGCTATCAATTTAAGAGAGATTTATATGAAGAAATAACTTTCCTAAGAATTATTTAATTAATTTTTTCAAACATAGGTTAATCTGAAAATGAGTTAACAATATCCAAGAGAAGTCTTGACAAATTTCAACATTTTGAAAGAAAAAAAAATGGAAATTATTTAAGAATATTCTAGTAATATGTAGAAAATTATTTGCTACGGTTGAAAGAAATTATTTAAAAAAGTATTGTATTTTTAGAATCAAATTTGGTCCATTGTAGAAATTAAACCAAACTTCTAAAAGTCAGGTCTCTTCCATTTTCTGTTATGATTTTAACATTTTCCATTTTGCCTTTTTATTTTTTGAGCATTCTTTAAAAAGTTACTGATAATTTTCAATGGAGAAATTGAATTTGCATTTATTAATGTGCTTTTACTTCATTTAAATTCTCTTGAAATTTGATATTGAAGATTACCGAAATTCAATAATACACAGTTCCATTTAACATTTGCATAAAGTAATGGAATATTTTGAAAAAAACAAAAAAACAAAAAAAGAAATTATTTTCAAATAAAGGTTTTTGTTGTAGTCTATATTATCATGAAATATCGAGACAATGATTGCATTAGGTAATTAAAATATGGCGATATGTATTTGAAAAGCAAAGTATAAGCATATATTTATTCATTAAAAGACATTCCACTCAGTTATCATACTGATACAGAGTATAAAATTGCGTACTTCTTCATGCATAAAAGGGTAACTAATTGAATATTAATTCCTTCTCTTTTCTCTCCATTAAAAGAAAGTTAATAATATGTTCTCTGAAATTGCTTTATTCAAATAAACAGCTAAAAAGACTTAATTTTCTATGGCTTTGTTAAAAAATTATGGAATTATTGATTGTTTATTTGGTCAATACAAATAAACAAAGCAAACTAAATACATTAACACCAGTTTGAATATCAAAGGACTGTTCTAAGGAGTTTCAAACTATAACTATGAATTAAATTACAATAAAAAAGTGTAAATAGAGTTATTACGATAGAGTTATGCACATTATCAACAAATTCAATTTTGTGGAGAGTACAATTTTTATCTTCGAATGTAGAAAGCATTTTAGGTATAATGATGAAAATCATATTTCACAAAAGTTACTTTGTTAATAAACTGTGTGATATATATTACAATGTTTTGTAGTTCACATTCTATGATTACAAAAAGGCTACTTAGGTATTTGTTTCGAAAATTATAATTTTTTTCCGTTCAAAAGAAAAAGAAAAGCTACGTAGCTACTTGTTTCACATAAAAAATCTATATAAATATTTTTCATAGAAAGTATTTATATAGATATAGACCAAATATCTCCGAAACTGATAAATTAATAAATAAACTTTGACACCTTAGAATACAGATTAATTAATTCAGTCCTAAAATACATTAAAAAAGTAGTGGAGAATAATTACATTTGAAAGGGACTTACCACTATAAAAAATGAAACATTGATTTTTTTTTTTTATTTTTAGTTAATAATATAATATTCTTTGAATTGTTGTTTTTTTTTTTTTGTTTTTTTTTTGACATAATTTTTTTTGAATGTATGAAAATGGGAAGTTAGCAGAAGTGCAATTTAGAAATATAAACAAATAAATGTATGTAATTGACCACGCCCTCTTGTCTTAGAGATTATAATAATTTTATGCCATTTTTTGTATAAAATATATTTCGAAAACTAAATTCATTCGATTTTATTCCGGATTACAGTATTTAATGTTTTTATTGCCTGAAACGTTTATTATGAGTTGCACTCATTGTTTCGAAAATTTGCGCGAAAGAAAGAGTTGTCAGAATAAAACGAAATTTTACATAAGTAAGTACAATGTTGAAGTATGTAAATGATTATAAAATCATAGCAAAATGATTACTTATTGCTGTAAAAATAACAATTAATGGAGATTTTAGTACCCTGATGTCACCCCCTCTAGCATGAAAGCGTGATGTGATAGGATTCTGGCATACAATCCCCGTAGGGTGTACTTCGACATCACTTTCCACAGTTCATGTAAAAGCGCCTTTAATTCAAACAAACTCGCCAATTGTTCAACTTACCGTCCTAAATTATCTCAGATATACTCAATCGATGACCAATACCGAGAGAGATCAGGCCAGGAAAGAGTAGAAATGTAGCGGAATCAGTCCTGTAAAACCTTTGTTGTATGTGGGTGAGTATTGTCCGTTTGAAAAATGGCTCATTGGAGCCCTGTCATGAGTGGCAACACATGTAACTGAATAATGTCACAAGCGAACCTCTGGGATGTCATGGTGTCATGGATTATTATTAGAGGTAGCCGTGAATCGAAAGCGCTGGCACTCCATACCATTATACCTATTGTAGGAGCAGTGTACCTCTGAAAAGCGAAGGCAGGGTTCACCATGGGACCTCCACGTACGTACATGATTGGCATCGCCACTCAAAAAAAATCTGGATTAATCGCTAAAGAAGATTTGATTCCATTCGATTTCAGTACAGTCCCTATGAGCGCGACACCACTCTATACAGAGGAAACGGTGAGAGGGTAACATTGGCAGTACACGTTTTGGGTGCTGCGATAGCAACTATCCTTCCTCCAGGCGCCTAGCAATGATAAGGACTGACACACAATCACGAAGTAAAGGTGCTGCCTGTGTATGGATGGTGGAGAATAAGGCATTTTGCACTATGCAGGCGTGTCGTATGATGTCAATGTCTTCTCGACAATTGGTCTGTCAAGGGTGTCCTGAACTTGGTCGAAGTGTAACACATCTCTCTTTTGTACACTGATCCCAGCACCACCTCATACTAAAGTCAAAACGGCCTAGCGCAACCATATTGAATTTCTAATCAATTACATACCTTCCTAGCACGCACCCTCATTATAAGTTATATAATAATCCAAATCTTCAGTTTTGGTGTACAGATTCTTATAGCAACAGGTGTATTTGTTGATATCTTCTGTTTTGTTTTCTGTGCAGGTAGTTATTGAGATGATTATATTAAAGTTTCAGATTTAATTTCATCATTTGCATTCCTATTCGTCCTCTTTTTCCACACAACTATAACATTTTATTGATAATATATGAAACAAAAATGCTTGAAAATAGTTTCATTATATATATATATATATATATATATATATATATATATATATATATAATATTAATTGTATCTTTGGCAGATACAATTAATATTATGGTAAAATTGATCAAATATTCTACATAATACTGAAAATTCCTGAAAATTCAATAATTACTGATACAACTAATGTTTCAAAGTCACAGTTTAAGTTCAATGAACATCTTAATAATTATTTAATTATTTGTCCATAATTGTGTAGAATAGAGTTTACCTATGCTTGTGCTTTCTTAATCCGTTTATTATATATAATACATGTTACAAAGATAGCTATGCATTTTGCAATAAAATAAATTTGTCTTAAAAATCTGTTAAAAAAGAATAGGAAATCGAGAATTTTGCTATATTTTAGCATGCAAAACGCAACAATTTATTCTTTTCTCCTTAAACTAAAAAAGTTTTTGTAAGATCAACCAACAGATTGTTTAAAGGATAAGTGAGAAATATATATATATATATAATTATGCGGAATTGAATCATTATATAAAAATGAGAGGAGTAGAGTTAATAGGATATTTTTGTTTGATCTACTAAAACATGTACACTTCTTTAATCATTCTTATATCAATCTCGCACCTTAGCCAGATCAACATTAAATATAAAGAATTTTTTTAAAAGGAACACCGTTTCTTTTCTTACTAATGAGATACTGTTGCTAAACGATAGTTATAATTAAATTTCGTCAAGAATTAATACATGCTTATCTCCTAATTCTTCAATTGAAAGTACAGTCATACACCTAACTCAAAAATAAAGGCGAAATGTTTCATGTTATCCCAGTATATTGATGTAAAATATCTGCGTTAAATATATAGATAAAATCAATTGGACTATTTTTTCTTATTGAATAGATACATTAAAATTAAGGAAAAATATTTAGGAGTTGTTGATTAAACATTCACTTACGCTGCATGAAAGGATTTTATTTTTTCTATCCATTTTAAATAATTTCCCTGAATTAAAGTTTTGCAACAACACATCATCGAACACATGCATATAAATGTGCTTCTATCAAATACTGATGAGAATAAATTTTACATAATTTTAAATAAAAATATCACAGAAATGATCAACATAATTGTCTTATTTTTTACAAATTAAATACAACTTCAATGTTTTTTTTTACTTTTATCTTATTTTAATTAATTTTTAGGCTGAAACTATTGTCAGATATTTGACTGCGTACATTTACTTTAATTTAGTGGCCGCTGTACCCTAGAATTCTCTTTCGCGAACTGATAGTTGTTGTTTACGTCGAGTCATAGACTATTTAAAGTCATAAACCTACGAGTCATAAACCTTTTAAGTTTTTAAGTCCTCATGATGTCGTTGTCTAGAAGCTTAGAAAAGAGTTCCAGCATAGAATACGTGCTTGTTATTTTAGCTTTAGTTACATATCTCGTATTCCTTCTAAGAATACGACGTCAATATATATTCAATCTCCATTTATTTAGGAAAAAGAAGATTATTTCAATTAGCCACAAAATTCATGAACATATCAGTGACATTTAATTTTTAGGTTTTCAAATATATATTATCATAAAGTAGTTTACTAATATTGTACATTTTTTAGGTTTCTGAGTAAAGTAACTAATTTTGGATAAAAAAAAATGTAAGAGAATTTCTTTCCAGTACAAAAAGAGTTTCGAAAAAATTCTAAAGAAATAGAAGGCCCAAAACTCATCCACATGGTGGCATTATGAAAATACACAGTTTGAAAATCTTTTTCAGAGCTTACTTTTCCATCCCCACGAAGTTTGCATTCTTTATCTTAAACACGTTAGTATGAGTTTTTTTTTTTATCACAATGCATCTACTGACTATAAAATCCCACCTGCTCCCTCAAACCGTCTGGGAGGACATCTTTTTTTTCTATTCTACCTTTCTTTCACCTTGCTCTAAACCCGTTGTATCTGATGTTATTTTTGATCAGGTTCAAAAGTCTTGCTTCTGTCGTGTTTGTGAACAGCACCATGTGTGCAGAGGGGATGTTTGTCATAAAATCGAGACTATTTTTAGGTGTAAAATTAGATCATTGTTGGTTACAGAAGGGATTTTGAATAAACGCAATTGATACCTTTTATTCAAAGTCAATGTTATGGAAATTAAAAAATGCCAAATTAGTATTATATCCTTATTATTTCAGAATCAGTTAAAGCAAATAACATTTAGGTAAATTTTGATTATTTCAGCCGAAACGAACACTTTTGTATCAGGCATCTCAGTAATATTTAAAGCACTAAACATTTAAAGCTCTTAATCACTAAATTCAAATTATATAAAGTTACTGGCTCTTGAAATTCCATATGTACGTGTTTTCCTGATTTATTTTTCTACGGAAATGACTCTAGTAACCAGTTTTTTAGAAAGAAACCACAGAAGAAGTTTCTTCCTAAAGAAATAGCCTTGTAAGATCTAAGTGTTATTGTAAATGATCTTATTTGCTTAGACTATAAGGATACGGACGTAAATACATGTAAACAAGATTTTTAGTACAGAAAACAAGATTTTTAGTACAGTTTAGTTGAAGCAACACAAAAAAATAATAAAATATCGTTGTATACCCTAGACAACTTTTAGTTATAAAGAATTTTGGAAAAGTATTTTAACATAAACGAACTTGTAAGAGTAAGGCTTTTAAACATATAACTGATCTCCACTGTTAGGGTGAAATTTACAAACCTATCTGCATGACACACCAAAAAAGAAATTTATATTCAAAGGATGTACTTATACCAGAGAATGAAATCATATTAACATTGAAAAATAAGATTAAAAATATTTATTTTGTTTTGAATCCATATTTCGATCCTGACAACTCAGATGCAAAGCACAGAAATACCTAAAGCACAAAACCTAAAATGTACGTTAAAGTAACTTAAACTCTGAAGAATAAAATGATTTGAAATTGCATTCTCCATTAAATTGTAGATTTTATGCAGCTCACATAATACAGAAAATGCAAATTTTAGTTAAAGATTATATATTCACATATTCTGAAAACATATAAGATAAATTGTGGGTATTCAGAATTCTTAGTAAAAAAAACAAATAAAATAATTCATTGTTAAAATGAAGAGCCATTTTTTATTTTGAAAATCAACTTCCGTATTTAAAATAAATATCTTACTTTGAGTGATAAAATAGTTGTAGAGAATCTATGTATATTCAAAGAGATACTCTACTTTTATGAATTTCCATATTTTTTTTCAGATTTTACCCTATATATTATGCATAAAATTTTTATGCATAAATTATGTATAAAAATTTTTCTCGAAATATTTTTTTTAAAAAGTACAATTAATCTTAGTAAAATAGTATACACACACACACACACACACATATATATATATGTGTGTGTGTGTGTGTGTGTGTGTGTAGGTGAAATATTATGTTACAATTCAATAAGCCATAGTGATTTTAATTCCATTAAAGCTTTAAAGCTTCTGTTTCTGTTCCTTAGAATTTTCCAGTTGTGAATACATACTAATCATAGATTGTTTTAAATATTAATGTAAGTTAGGATTATTATAATTCTTTAGTAGGAATATTCAATTTGTTCATAATTTTGGATTACTTAGAATTAGATTTCTACCGTTTTTTTTTTTTTTTTTTTTTTCAGTTTTAACGATGCTGTTTTCAACTAATTTGCTTGAACCAAGAAGCCTTTAAACTCATTTCTGTCCTAAACCAAAAACCTTATTTAAATATATATATATATATGTATCTATGTGTGTGTAATATTGGGTTATTTATTTTCCAGTCATGAAAAAAAAGAAAATTAAAATAGTTAAATTCTTCCCAGGCATAAGAAGTCACTTCTGGTGGTATCTATTAGCCATTCTAACGGCTTAATCATGATCGGTTCTTATTAATTGGCCCTGAAGATATACAAAAGGCTTAGTCGACACTTAACCATCAACCTGATTGTAAACCAGAAGCAGTCGAATTACAGTTGGCTTTGTTTTAAATCAAGCACGTAATCACTGCTCCACCGAGGTCACAATAGAAAACACAATTTGTGTACAATAAAATGGAAGGGTTTTGAACAAAATTTCGTGATCGATAAAAATAATTAGGAGTTTAAAAATAGTTCAATTTTAGTTATTGAGGAGCGTTAAACATATTATACACAAATATCCTTATATTAAAATAGCTTTTATTTTCATTATGTGTTTTTATGTAAATTTTCCATGTCTCTCAGCATTCCTTAAGTTGCGCGAATTAAACCGCAGAATATGCATCAATATCCATTCATAAAAATTCCAACTTTACTTTAAAGTAAAATAGAAAACATTTTGTTAGGAGAAATACTTATAATTTGGGAAATCATACTTCTACTGAAATTTAGAGCTCCTCTTTAATAAAAATAATCGTGTAATGATATATAAAGTTATTTCCACTTGTTATGAAAATCGAGTATCTCGAAATTTGATCAAGGAACATAATTTTTCAAACATAAGTGTCTGCTTCCATACACTTTAATTCGTAACTGTCCAAACAGAAAACCTATTTGGAAATAAATGAATAAAAGAGCTAATTAAGTAGCGGAACGTCATTGGTTGTTTATTTCCCGATGGAATTCCACTATCTTTCTCGTCTACAAAACTCTATCCACTAACTTTGTGTACAGTACCACATGCGACCAACAATTTTGTCAGAGTTATTTGAATTTTGTCCCATTCTCTAGTGAATAGATAGTGTCTCATATATTCAGCTTGTTTCTACAACACTTTAGCAAATACATTTAAAGCCGAGGTATTCAACAATTTGTTGAGCCTCTTATGAGACACGAATCCTGAATTATTGTTTCTCACCAGGCAGATTGGTTTCTTTCCTTTCTCTTGCATTTCTTTGCATGAAAACACATTAGTTGAAGCTTATAAGAAATGTATATTAGTGTTATCGACTATTATTATGCTTGATATTTACGCAGCTATTCTTTATATTGAAAAGTTAAATAATTTTATTCAACTGAAAAATATGAAAGAAAAGTGTACATTTTAAGTAATATAAATAAAAGAAATAGAATATTGTTTTATTTTAAGATTATATAGTCACTTAATTAATTTTGTAACATAAAATGCAGTTTATTCTAGTAAATTGTGAAAAAAAAATATTTGTTCACAAGCAGATGTGGACGTATTTAAAAAATTGTTTACACACATTAATAGTAAGAAAATCATAATATATATTGTTAATGAAATGTATTCTACTAATTATTTGTGTAAAAGATGATAAAATATATCTCATACATAGAAAATGCAACAATTTTCAGTAAATATCTATAATTGTTTCAGATTGTTCAAGCCTGTTCTCCTATATTTTTAATTTTAACTTTCTAAATAAATTTTTAAATTAATTCAAATTCAATAGTTTGATTTTGTCAAAACATTCAAACTGTAAAAGAAAATCATGAACATAAAATCTTAGTCAGTTTTCTGCATTTAATCTGATTAAAGTGTTATGATATCTCAAAAAAAAATTCGAATGATATTTCAAAAACCTTTTGAACTTTTTCTTCGTTTCTTATGGAAAAGAAAGTTAATTCTTTTAGAATAGATTCATGGGGATACATGGTTGATTGGTTTTAATAAATGCACAATGGAGTTTATGCGCAGATGTCAGGGGCATGAGTGAGTCTTTTATAAAATGATTGTCTGGAAACTTGTGCTCCTGAGAAGGTATGAGTGCTGAATCCAATATTTCATACAGCTGCCTTTCTGATGTCATACAGTTATTGACACATACTGGTATTGGTGAACGTTTGTGACTTTTGACCTACAATGGATTCATTGTTATATTATATAATTTAAAATCTTTGCAACTGCCATTAGATCATAGATATTTCCAGTTACTTCGTCTGTTGACTAGATTCTAGCATTTCAATAAATCTTTTTAAGAATACATATCTTTCTGTCATCTTTGAGCCATCAATTGTTCTATATAATTGTTCACAAAATTTTTTTGCAATTGAAATAATTGAAATTTGTTTGAATTGCTTATGTCCATTCAGCCGATTTATTGGCATCTTATGTGCTCAGGTGTTTTACGCTAGAATGCATCCATTGAAATGTTTTGCTTAAGGATAAAGTTTCATCTTCAAGGAAAGATTTCATCGCAACGATTCTCTCAACAAGTTATATCGAATAAATGTACTTATATTTTCTCAAAGGTTTTCGCATTTAGTGAATTATACATAACCTTTCGTTATCAATGCATTTGCCCTTTCCTAGAGTCAGTATATGAACAAGACGAGAATAAAAATTAAATTTAGTGCTTTGTCTCCAATTTATCGCTACAATATTAAGGATTTTAATCTCACGGATAACTGAGGGGGGGGGCAACCTTTTAGGGATCATGCGCTAAAGTTTTAACAGACTAGTTCGGATTCGTCATATAACTCGAGCTCTTTTTATATCGTCTTATGTTCGTGGGCAGGTAAATAGATATAAAAATTGATAATGCTCCGTTTAGTGGAGGAAATGTAATAATTTAATCATAATGCTAAGACCAATCTACAATAGGAATGACTCCATTACTAAAGAGGGATCATTTCATGATGGCGAGATAGCTTCCAGACAATCTCATTCAGAGAAAACTATGCATGTTCATAAAAATTCTGCTTCAAAACTCGGTATCACGTTGTTTCACTTAGAACTGACTGAAGTGGAACTTGTAACCAATCAGTGATCCACGATATGATTAACCTTAGATAACTCACCCTTGCATACATTGGTTTCAGTAATGGTTTTTACTCTCTTGAGAATTTATTATATAGTTTTATTTATTATCTCTTAGATAGGGAGCAATTTATCACTGTTCATATGGTACGTTACAGAAATAAAACGGTCATAATAATTCATATATATGAATCTACTATCTGTTATACCGATTTAAATTGTATTACACATATGGAGCAAAATAATCTGTAACTGTCTTAAAAAACTGGTTAACCCCTAAATTTTTAATATTATCTCTAGGGAAATGAAGTCCAGGTTTTATGAGCAAATAAAAATCACATATTAAAATAAGTGTCACTAGCAGTATTTAAATCTCATTTGATTAAAAGATTGATTGAAATGAAATTAGAATATTCTAATTCAATTAGTTTGCTTATTTTGATCCCGCTATTATCTGTTGGGGAAGAGGGTCGTTTACCCTGTTAGCATAACATTAAGAAATTAATCTTTTACAGTTTTCAATGAATGACTTCTACAAGTTAATGTTTTTGAGATACCTTAGATAACCTAGACATTTGCACTTTCTATTGGGATCTCTATTTCAAAGAATTCAATTTACTCTTAATTAATTCACAAAATTTATTTTAGGACTAATATTTTCTTATAAATAATTTCGAAATCGTGAGTTTCGAAAAGCATTCTCGTGAGCATTTGGAAAGTAAGCATCTTCTGAAACATTTTTATTGTAAATTTTGATAAATAAATTTAGTTCTTTTTTAATCTTGCCTCGAAAAATAAATTGTTTAAAATATAATTCTTGTCAACAATGAATATTTAAAAAATAATATACGTTGCAAAAATATTAATTAAAAAAAAATCACACATTTAAATGTATTTTATTCGTAAAAAAAGCTGAAAACTTGATAACAGGCTTGGTAGTTCAAGTTATATTTTAATTTCTTATATTATTAACATTTTAGGTATAATACATTTATTTTTGTACATCAGATTGAATGTTTCACTGCTTTTGAAATCGAATATCAGATCGTTAAACAAACATTTTTTTAAACTTTTCGCTGTGTAAATTCCACAATATTCTTACCTTCTGTATCTGCAAATATCTAATGACTGGTAAAATTTAAATGCATCATTAGAAATGTTCTTTAGTCCAGACGCTGACCAAGACAATTGCAGAATGTAATTAAATATCATGCATTTTTGAGATTTTGTGTTAGATGTTGGTATTTATGTGAGAGTTTATAATACAATGAAATGACATCAGCTTTATTAAGTTGTATTGAAATTCTTCTTTTTTAAAAATATACCGTAATGAATGAAAAAACATTGCTTTCATTCCTTCAATTTCAGGCGAATACCATTCTACAGCCTAGTCTTAATGAAACTGCAACATGATTTTGTATTAAATGTCAACAAAAATTCTCTAAATAACTTTATTTCTCAGAAAGACAAAAAATTGCTTTCTAAATATATTTCAGTTCTCACATAACGATATATTGTGTATTGTACGTTCATCATATTTCATATGTGATTAAATTTATTTGTAATCTCAACAAAAAGAAATGTAAAACTTCAGTACATATCTACTCTAAAATTTGTTCCGATAGATGTTTGCAGAGAACTTTGATTCAAATTTTCTCCAATAAAGTTCCCCAGATTTCATACTTTTCGTTACTTTTGCTACCTGAAAAAGTTATTATCGTGAACTTAAAATAAGTTTAATCAGGTTTCTCATGTTCATGAAGATTTATATAATTATAATTTATACTTAACTAAATTTAGAGTAAATAGTGAAATTATACTGCAGCAATATGCCAGATATATATAATAATTATCAAATATAATTTACTCATGTCAAAAGAATTATAATAGATTATCATTATTTAGTACAGATCATATTTAAAATAATATAATTTTTATGTATGATATATATATATATGATTTAAAAAACTAATAAAAATATTATAATTTAAAACATTTATAATTTATTAACTATTTGTCTTAATTTTTACCGGTAATCCTTTTAATTGTAGATTATAAATACTTGTAGTTGGGATGCATTAGTGAAATTTTATTATTTAATACAGTAATTAAAAATTTTAAGTTATAAACCAGTTTTTAAAATTGTAACCTGAAAGAATTTCTGATATTCTGATTTGTGTAAGAATTACCTCATTTCTTCTATTAAATTTTGAACTTTTTTCATTTTATTTGCCGAACCATTCCGAAACGAACCATTAAACTTATGTTTTCGTTTTTTACTGGAATTGACCTTTAATCCTTGGGTATGTCGAAGTAATGGAGGGGGAAATTTACATTTGCAAGACATTTACATAAAATGATAAAATTTTCAGATTTCTTTTTAAACAACAACGAATAATTATAATTATATTTGTAAGATAAAATATCAAGTTTCAAAAAACGCTAGAAAACGTTTTGAAGTAAATGTATCACAAAAAACTAAAAATTTCCCCTAAATTAAACATGAACTTTAAAAACCCATAAAGGTTAACATTATAAGGAAAATTCTTTAACGTTTTTAAATGGAATGCTAATTATGAAGAAACTTTCCCACTCACACATAAATAATTCGTTAATTTAAAACAGCTGATACATATTAAGTAAATAATGGATTACCAACAAAATACAGAGTTGAAAAGAATTAACATATTTCATTTTTCAGAACACATCACTTCAAAAATTTTGAAAACTCAATATAAGAGATATAAGAATTTAGTTATGAGGAAACGTCAACACTTGCTAAAAGAATATCCTAAGGAGTTATATTATTCAAGTATGCGATATCATAAAATTTCAAGAAAAAAAAAAATAAAAAACAATGTTACAAAACTTTACATTACTAAAATTATAATGGATTCGGAATTATAGCACAATTATTTAAGTGATTAGATACAAAAATGATTTTTAAAGTGTATCTAAATTAGGAAAGGTTTTCTTTTTCTTTCTTTATATAAAATATCACAGAACAGAATGAAATATTACCACGGATGCTAGCTTGCCGTTGTGAAAAATTGCATTAGGTTCGATACAGAGCCTATTAGTCAAATAAAGGAAACTATACAATTATTCCGGAGACTATTTTGCTGCTTAATATTCGCGGCGTGAGAATCCTTAGGTACCGAGTAAAGTCAATTTATCCGCTATTCCTAAATGTTATAATATCCTTTGACGTTATAAAATGGAGTGCTTTTAAATACAACAGCATTAAATAGGAGGTCACTCCGGGTAAGCATTATTGGTAAGCAAATGTCTCGCTACAAGTACGTGAAAATTGTAAAGAAGACTCTATTGGTCTTCAAAACAATTAAGAAAGACAAAAAAATACACCGGTGTAATGTAGGAAAGTTCCACACAGGCGTAAAAGATACAGAGTATATTTAAAATTTTCCCAGATACCCACTCGTAAGAAATTACAATCAGCGTTATCTCTACGAAACTGGTGGATTGACGAAGCAATAATTATGTGTATGAAGTAGGACCATTGATTTCTGACTTCGACGTTTCGTTTCCATTGCGTAAAGCGTGTGTGTGCGTCATTGTCAAAGAAAAAAAAATAATAATCAACTTTAGAACACCACACTTTGTTTTAAATTTACAAAATTTGTCAATAGAAACGCATTAAATTCTCGTATCCATTCGCATTGACATCACCCCGGCTGCAGTGGCAACTATCAAACTCACCACATTTCCTTGTACCAACAATCTTCACCCCAACCGGAACTCTTTTGATGTGTCCAAGTGTGGCTAAAATTTGCCATATGGACTAACCTATCCTTCTCAGCCCTATCAACATGATCCTCATAAAACCATTTGTCTTCTGTAACTACACCGTTGATGACGGTGGGGCATTCTCTGCTATCACACGTGTCCTTAGAGAGAAGAACAAATTTCTTACGATGGGCACGAAACGAAAATTTTACACTCTGCAGGTTCCTTTCCTAATATCTTCTTCAACGCAGGAAAGCTGCTAATTTACCATCATTCGTATAACTCAATGTTATGAATTTACGCTGAAAATTTCTGGGCTCTCGTTCTCGGTGTTGCATTTTCAGTGTCGCTTTGTGTATATCTCGTTCACTCCTAATGTATCACATGCGATACCCTTGCGTTTAATCCCCTGCGCTTATTGTATAACGTTTAATTTGACATGCCCAACGTATATTTTGATACGCTCCGACAGTGTCTGCTGCAGACCAACGTATCAATACAGATAAACTCCTTGAGAACATTTTATTTGAAATTTTAAGTGATACTAGAAGGCGTTACAATACCGTGAAAACTGTATAGATAGGATATTTAGAATGTTGTCCTTGGTGGTTTGGGCTTGAATTTCTTCTTTCGCTCTCAGGAGGAAGAAATTGTACATATAATCAAAAAGCATGTGTTACGGCGTAGCTCTTTAAATGTTATGACATAATTTAAAAGGCTCTTTGCTTTTATTTATTTCTTGCTTGTTAGAAGATCGAATGGGTACTTATTGATGTTTATGAGGATAAGAGTACTTATTTATAGATGTTTGTTTGTTTCAATGCAACTTTTTTTTGTATAACTAAAGTCAAGGCGGCGAAAAGAAAATATTAACATTAACTAGACTTAAAAATTAATTGAAGCAATTCCATTTTCTCCCTTCTGTAGGAAAGCGATATATATATATATATATATATATATATAGTAAAAACAGCTCTTTTTCTGCATAATGTTTTTGAAACAATTACATAAGAACATATATTCCCTAGTTATATTTTGCAAAAAAAGAACGTATCTTAAAGATTTGAGGTGTTATACATAAATAAAATGATTACAACATTAGTTAAATTAGGAGAATCATAAAATAATTTTAAATTTGTCAAAATTTGCAAACATATTACATTCAAGATGATAATTTGACGAGATATCACTAATGACAGCTTTCTGTGTGTTTATTGATATTTATATGGAAACATTATATAATATTGATATTAGCCTAGAGATACACCAATTTTCGAAGAAATATTTTTGGAGAAATTTGATATCTGTCAAGTGCAATACTTTGGAATAAATCAAAGTATTTACTCGAATATTGTTTATAGTTCACATCAGATAATTCTTTAGTTCTCTTGTATATTAAAAGAATTAATTTTACTCATTGATCCATTTAGAATGAAATTTTAATGATATTTGCTTGAAGTATACTTTTACGAAATATTGTTTTTCATAAATGTTTTTATAAATGTCTATGATATTTAACATCCATTAATTTGTACCAAATGTATTTGATATATTTCATTTTATTTTTAAAATATTGCTAATTTTTCTGGATTCAAAAGACGAATTTATCATTTCTTCTCCTCATTAGTGCTTTTTAAAAATTATTTAAAATGTAATGCTAAAAAAACCTAACTAAATGGTTACTAAAATCAATCAAGTTAGATAAAATACCTTCTTATTGAATTTAATTTAATGCTGAATATATAATAATAATAATTATTTATTTATATATATATATATATATATACTATAATCAAGCCTGTGGATTTAATTCCTACTTTTGTTGGAATCTAAAGATTAATATTGTAATGGTATAATTTGTTCAGTAATAGTATTTTACTTATACTGAACAATCGTGCCTGAGTCATTAGTAGTGCTTTAAATAATGATCCAAATCTTTAATTTAATATCTCCTTTTTATTTGTTTTTGATTATTTATCACTTTCGCATGCATAGACACATTTCCGAATTTTTCATTGGTAATTATTCTGGGATCATTAGTTCTTTTTCAATCATTCGATAGTTTATAATTCATCCCTAATTATGATAATTCATGCTAATAAATCGTGAATAATACCTGGGGTCTATGGCCCTCTGAGAACTTAGTGAGGCTCTTATCTTAACCTTACAAAGGGAAGTTTAAGGGAAAATATCCATCATTAAAAACACTTTCTTTTCTTTCGGTTTTATCTCTTAGCACATGATCTCTTCTATTCAAAAATACTGAACTACTCTCTTTCTATTGTAATATCAGAATCATATTCCAGGTGGTTATACTTTTCTGCTCTACACCCTAATTGATAATATTTGGGACAGTGCCGTTCGCTGCAAAATAGTCCTTCTGCAGGTAATTGTAAATTTCTCAATAATCAGATATTAGAAGAAACAGTAATTTTAGTGTAAATTCCCTCCTTATTACCAATATTTGGCCTCGAGTTAAATCTCGAATTTAGTTATTTATATTTAAAAACGTCTCTCTCAACTAACCCCTATACTTTTATTGATAAATTTGGGAACTAATTTATAAAGTTTAAATGAAACTTTTTTAATAATGGCACCAGACAAGTCATTGATTATATATCATTGACTCCATTTGGGATCGAAGACCATTATATTGATAAATTAGAAAGTTTTTTAAACCTCAATTTGTTTTTTCTTATAAAAATTATGAACTGTTAATAGTGAAGATTTAAACGATTTCTTGGATAGAGGGACGACGCAATTTTTTTGGATTTGTGAACTATCTGGGTTCTAATTGAACAAATTTAGTCTTAGATTATATTCAACAAATAAAGTATGATTGGAGATTATTTTATGATTATCGAGGGAATTATTTTAAGATTTTATGATTATGAGTAGTTAATTTCAATTTTTGGCATATGAAAATAACTGTCCATTAAGAAGTTAATTTAATTCTAATCAGAGTAACCAATTTTTTTTTTCTGTCTAAATGCTGATATTGAGTGTTAATTTTATAATCGAAAACTAGGAATTTGCCAAATTTATGTAAAATACAATTGCTTATACTTATGTATGGAATTTAGAATCATTTGGTAGCTTATTATGATTTGTATGTGATACGATAAGTTTCTTTAATTTAGGATGCAATTCTTCTTTTTTCGTTATAATCGATTTATGAAAAATGCTTGCGACTTTGATTCGAGATTCGTAAATTCTCGATTTTCTCTTCACTATCGTAAATTGGTTATAATAGTAATAAATGTATAAAACTACAATTTCTTCCAATTCAAATGAAACATGATTACGTAAAATAGATAAAGATAGGAGTGAAGAGTGAAGTGATTTAGAGTTAATAATTGATAAATTATATACCTCGAAAGGAAAGTGAAGGGAAAATAGAGGAAAATGACATGCTTACTTGTTATTTTTATTGAAAATCTTCCAACAGTTTTGTCGATTGAAATGAATATTATAGAAGTAGTAGGATAAGTATCAGCTGTTTGTGTTGTGATTGAATCATACAAGTGAATTCATTAGTTAAGAATTTATTAGTTGATCCTTAGTTAGAATTTATAAATTAATTTAAGATTCCAGAAAAGGTGACGATAACTATCCATATTTGAAATTCTAATAAAGCATTTTGGTTTTTCCTTACGTGTATTCAATTGAAGATCAGTCATTATTGCTCAATTTACATTATTAAGATATTGCACAAGAATAGATTTATGAAGAAATTCGTTGCGCAATATTTACATACATGTTTGTAATTGCTACGGATTTCTTTTGCATTCTTTATTATGTCTGTTTAGCATTTAGTTTTGGAGAATTATTTAGTTTTATATGATATTAAAGTTTCTAAACATTACTAAACAATTAATATTTAATATAAATTTTCTATTTTCTATTACTTTAATTTTTAAAATTTTACCTTCCTTTTATTACAGTCAAAAATTATATACTTGATATATTATCAGTAGTATAATTATTCAAACGTTTTTGTTTTGTTTTGAGGTGAGATAATTGAATAATTGATAATTAGATATAATTTAAATATTTAGAAAGAAAATTATTATTCACTGTGACGGTTAAAAAAAAGACAGAAATCTTTTCTTCCTTCGTATTTGATTAGGATTTGCTACAAAATATACGGAAATTCATTCGTAATTAGTACTGCATTATTTCATGTCAGTTAAAACTTTTCTAATGTTTAGTTTCTTTATTTGAATTGAACTGAAATATATATGTGTTGAAATTATTTTTAAAATTTTAGTTTTCCTAAACATTTTTAATTTTAATCCTTTTCAAAATTTGTTTAGCCGTTCGAACTAAATCGCATTAAGTTTTCATATCAAACAAATAATATTTAGTTTGGTATATTTGGTAATATTTAATTTTTTTCTGAACTTAAAATAAGGTTTGCTTGGTGTATTCATTTTGTAGGGTTTGACTTCATTATTAAACTCCACCGACATATTAGATTCTAATCTAATAGAAAAAAGAACACAAATACAATTGAAGAGATATAAAAAAGAGACAGAAAAGTTCATTAACTATGTGCACATAATATATAAAATCTCTCTCTTAACTGACCTTAATAATTGGGTATAATTGAAAAGTAGTCTTAGCTTACGAAACAATTTGCCTAATGAAATCACATCTTGATTTTAGCAATCCCTACTGCTTTAATCAAGAGTCACTACCAACAAATTTTATTATAAACAATCAATTTGAATAATTACTTAAAATTTACAAGATTCTATCAATTTGTTATTATCATCTGTCTTAGTTCTCTTTCCTCTAACATCTATTTGGCTTATCTTACAATTTACCTAATTCAATTCATTATACTTCTAATATATCATTTTATTTCATTTTGTTCATCTTATTTCCAAATCGCGTTTCAATGGTTGGCAATTTTGCATTTTTGTGCTATTTAAATTATATAATATACCAAATCATACTTAACAGAAAAGTGAGAATAGTTCAATAACATTAATCTTTATCAAAGTAAACTCAAATGTCTAAGTTTTTAATATATTAACCTTTAAACATCGGCGACACATATGCTGTACCAAAAAAAATTTTGTCGCTCGCTTCGGCTCTGGTACAACGTCTGTACCAAGCTATCTATAGACAGTTCTTTCCCCCTTTTTTTCCAGCAGACCCTTTTACAACTTTCCCTTGCCCTTTTTACGACTTTGCTTCTATTGTCCGTAATTGGGTGGGGATATTTTTTGCCAACGTTATCAGTTGTGCACGAATTCCTTATCTCATTGGCGACTTTCAAGAACAACCAAATTTTAAAAAATACTCCATTAAATGACTTATCGCTGTCTAAGATCGATTGAATTTTCTTTTCTCTTGTTTTTCTTCGAATTTTTAGAATGAATCTGATATTTCTCGCAGAAATAGAGATTGAGAATTTGATGAAAGATTTAGATGAAGAAAATTTTGTTGGTAGAAACCCCAAAAAAAAAAAATCTAATGGTGCCTTTGCTGAAAAGAAAAAGAAAATTAACCACTTCCAAGCAAAAAATTGTGGCAGATTACCACAAGCACATGGGATATGTTGATTTAGGAGACCGCAGGGCATCCACCTACACTTTTGCAAGACGAACTAGGAAATTGACAAAAAATTATTATTTAGCCTTATCAATGTTGTTGTGTTTCTGATATTTAAATAGCGCCAAATTAAGTTAAAAACTCAATTTAAAAGAATTTAGAATGAATTTAATAACATCACTGATAGGAAAATTAAATCATAAAGTTGCAGAGCCTTCAGTAAAAAAAAAGGGAAGACAAATGATAATAAGTTTTCTCATTGGCCAGTTGACGAAAAGAAAAGAAGAAAGTACACATAGTGTGCGAAAAAGAATATACAAAAAAAAAAAAAAAAAAAA
>BMAW01003041.1:40704-58331 GCA_019974015.1 Nephila pilipes
AACAAACAAAAAATCTCTTTTAAAATTCTAAAATTTTTAAAAGTAGATTTCACTTCACATTTTTAAAACAGACATTTGAAAAGCATTGTTACAAGAACTTTTTAATTTAAGATATACGTTTCACTTCAAAACAAAAAAGATATTAAAAAAAAACAAATTTTTACTTTTTTTTTCTTTAAGGATTAAAGATTCACCGAAATATTTGATATAAAAAAGTGTTACACATTATTTTCATTGGAATGCATGAATTAGCTGAAGGTTTTGCCTTAATTTGACGTACTTAAGATTTACTCAGTAGCTTTGAAACATGTTCAATTAAGTTAAAAGTTATTTCTTAAATCTCACTTTTGATAATATTTAATCACAAAAGGACCACGCCAGCTGACGAGTGAGGTCGCAAACTCGTAGCCGGGATGGAATTGTTAGTTCGAATCCTGTTCAATTGAAAACCGGCTGTTAAGCCTTTCTAGGTTTAAAGTCCTGATGTTGGTGTGGTGTGGAAGTTTGGTGAGTGGATGCTGTCCTCATTGCTTGACCGTCTTTCAAATTTATGAAGTTCGACACCAGTAACCTTCCTATTGTTTCAAAATGCGATGGTATTAAAATGTCAAATCAAAATATTTGGAGTACATTGATTCTTTTTGTGCATTAAAAGGGCGTTAATTTAAAACATAAAATGTTTTGTAATAATGTTCAACATATTGTTCTTAAAGTTTTCCTTCTTTTACATATTTCGTAGAATAATTTTGAAAACATGAGACATTATTTTTATTACATGGGTTCAATGTTGCAGTTAAATATGTAAGTTGCAATAATAAGACCATAGATAAAGTCTGCACACTAATCGATTACACACCTATATGTGTATATTGTATATATATATATATATATATATAAGCAAGCACCGAAAAAATTATTACGAATTTATGATTGAACTATCGCATTCTCAAACAGTATAGTCATGAGATTACAGAAGCTATTAATTTAATATTGTTTTAACGTACTTACTTCTAGAAAATATCTTAGTTTGTTTTGTTTGAAAATTTTAATTTACGCATTACACGACTCTAAGTTATGATAAATATACATTTGAAAGTTTGTAAGTCACTTAATTAAAAATGATAACCAGGAATTCATAAAAAATTATTATGATATGATACGGTGCCAAATATTAGGATCTTTCGTTCTCGTCAATGCTTACTGACTAAAAATCTGCAACCCTTAGTATCTCCCCTTTGTAACTAGAAAACTAACCGTACCACATGTGGTGGAACTCAAACTTCCCAGTGGGGGAAAGAAAAATTTTCCTCAATCCTAAAAGCGCCGAATGGAAAGGATATTTTGACATACAATCAGCCGAGTTCTAAAGGTTAATATATTTCCTTTTTGATAGCCTTTAAGAGAGTTTTTGTATAGTTATAACCATTGAAAATTATTTTGATACATTTTTTGTTAATACTATTTTATAATGTATTTTATAAACAATCGTATATACAATCATGTATACAGTGTGAACTTTAACAAAATGTAAAAGGAAAAACTTTACATTTATCATATAACAATAATACGTTTATCATTATTTATATAGTTGTAAATAGAATGACAAAAATTAGAAATTACATATGATAAATATTTAAAGCGGTTACCTGTTATATTTTTTAATTATTAAATAGGATACTCTTATACGTGTTTTAAAATATTTTGTTAAAAAAAGATAGAAAATAAAGCAAAGCACCCTTGAAAAATCTTGGATTGAAATTAAAACACTATTTTTAACATCCTTTTCGAATTCTCAAGTGAAACACAAGTTTTATTTGATTATTAGATCCTGAAATATAGAATCAAAACTCCAAAGACAATTTTATGTAAAGTAAAATCATCCTCATATTTTGCATATTTTTCCTTACACTATTTCTTTATTGATTTTAAATATTGCTTAAGTATTTAACACAAATTAAATTATTTTGTTACCCGTAGAATAAATGTTTCTGTATAATATATTCATTTTCTCCATATTTAGAGGATTTTTTTAAAATATATCTTTTGCAAAATTTTTAATGAATGTTGTTTGTAATCTAATTATATAAATGTCCAGTAATATCAGTATTTAAAATACTTAGTCTTTATAAGAAACTTCCCTTAACTTGTAAATTCATAATTATTTTATATTTTGTTTTGCTTTTCTATTTTCCATTATTTTTGTTATATCTATAATGATTTTACTAATGAATATTTGGTATCATTTATACATTTAGTGCTTTTAAAAAACAATTTTTATTATGTTATATATATAAATTGAAAACAGTTTTAACTTTATATACAATAATATGACGTATGAAGATATTATGAGATTGAAACATAAATTAAAATATATCTGATTGATTAATCCTCTTTTGCTTATCCAATTTTCGTATAAATTTTCAAAATGCTTAAAAATGAAATTCTGAAAGGTTAATTCTTCTGATAAATATCAATGTATATTTTCGAGTTAAATGTATTTCTACCAAATCATAATTTTTTGAAATATAACAGTATAATATAATTCAATAAATACAAGCAAATAATTTGACGATTCCTCAATATTAAGTGATCAGTGTAAATGGTAGGTAAAATAGGGAAGTATTTTTTAAGAAAAAGGCGTTTGTATATCTTTCCAACCAGCACCAAATATATTTTTTAATTAATAAATTTTTTTAATATTAAGTTATTAATATTATACTTTTTTTACAAAACACAAAAAGGCTATATGAAATGTGACTTATCTTTTGTTCGTATTTAGATTCAAAATAAATAATATGATGTATGGTAGAATACAAATACTAATTTTTAATTGCTGATGTGTAAATTATTAAGACTGTCCTTCACTTTCCTTAAAGTTAAAAACATTTGATGTCTTGGTTGTTTGTTTATTTCATTTCGACAAATGACAATTACATTCCAGTTTTATATATATATATATATATATAGTGTATATATATATATAGTACTGTATTGAAGACTATTAATAAAAATAACTTGTTTTCAGGACATCACATTTATTTGCGCACATGTTTTCAAACATAAATTCAAGACACAATTTTACACAAGCACCACTTTTTCAACGTTCGTCTTTACCTCTTGGAACCAAACTCAATACTAAATTTCATAACCGTTGCCAGTAAATTATCTAAAATCAAAACTATGATCTGGTGTTGCCAAAAAAATATATCTTAATAAAAAATATTGAAAAAGGCATCACTTTAAGTTTAAATCGTCTGCTTTTAAAAGTAGAATAGGTAATGTCTTAAATAAAGTATCAAATTAGATTAAATCGTCTGCCTTTAAAAGTCGAACAGATAAATCTTAAAAAAAGTATCACATTAAATTAAATCGTCTGCCTTTATAAGTTGGACAGATAATATCTTAAAAAAGTATCACAATCGTTTGTTTTTAAAAATTGAATATGTCACTATATATATATCTAAAACTTTTTGAAAATTTTTGTAAATACTATGTGTGAATTTAAAAAAATCCTGGAAATTATTTATATGTGTATCAAATTTTCTCTGGCCCTTAAGGTGTAAATATGGACTAATACAGTAGTTAAATAGCTGAGATCTGCCAAGGTATATATAAATTAAATTTGTTTGAATCAAAATTTACGTAAAATAAAATATCTACCTCAGTATAATATACACGAGTACCTTCGTTATTGACTTTTCTTTTTTTAATTTCCTTTATCTTATAATGTTATTTTTAAACTTCCAACCTATATGCTTCAGAATCGCTACTATAAAATTAACTTTTTCTTTAGAATTTTCTTATCTTAAATCGATTGATATCAATATATTAAAGAGATGCTTAGCGAGCAAGCCAGCTACTGTTTCAGTAAATTATCTTGATTGTACTGTGATGTTAACACGCAAACTGTCTTCAATATGAAAGAACTATGTTAATTAGTAAAAAGACTTATAAAATGACTCTGAATTGTAGAAACTAAAATTACAATAACCAATATAAAAATGCGTATATATATATATATATATATATATATATATATATACAAGTTGCCTACTAAAGTCCTTTGTAATACTCTTAACTTCGGATCGACTGCAGCTATATTCATAAAAGTGGGGTCTAGGTATTATAAGGTATCCATGCGCTACTAAATTACTAAATGAAATCACCAGCAGTGCCAAATGGTGGAAAACAGTAGATTTATCATTCCTGTCTTGAAAATGAAACGTGGTAGGGAAAGAAATTAATTTATAAAGTTGTAAAACGTTATCGATTTAGTACGAAAATACACCTTGTGGATATAATTGCGAGGAATAAAATGGCTAAAACGAGAATTTGTTTTTTTTGCAATTTCCCATACTGTGACGTCAAGAAACTTGAGCGGAAGGAGAAACAAATACCTTTCGGACAAAACACGACACCGCTTTTTGTTTGGTCTTTATTAACGTCGCACTAGAAGCAACATGAAGGCTAATGACGACGGACTTCTGTGACTTCAAGTGACGAGGAGAATCTTGATCTTCCACCCTTCTCTTGAATTCCACACCAAGCCAACAGGAAGACTTTGGGTCCCGACATATTTAACATGCATCAATGCATCTACACGGCTTCTCTTTAATGGCATCAATACTCCAACCCACAATTCAATGAAAATTGCCATCCGCGTGCCCGATACTTTAACCACTTGACCACCTCGGCCAAACACCACACAGCAATGTGGCACATTGGTATCTCGTATAACCATTTAATACATTCTATTCTTCGCATTAAGCTCCACAAGATGTATTTTCGTACTAAATCGATGATGTTCTATAACTTTGTAAATAACTTTTTCACTTGTCTTGTCTCATTTTCGAGATAGGAATGCCAACTACACAGCTATTCACTGGGTAGCGCCGTGGATGGTTTCATTCAGCAGCACATGGTTATTTTACTATACGTAGACACCATTTTTATGAATATAGGAGCTGTCATGTTAAAGTTAAAAGGGTGGGAAGGGACTTAAGTGGGGATATATGTATATATATATATATATATATATATATATATATGATTTCAAGTCATGATTGGTTTATTGGTGGATTCTTATTAAATATTTTATACTGAAACCTTTTACACTCAAATTAATTAAGTACTATTGGCTTAAAAATTTTATCTGGCAACAGTACATGGTGGTGGACACCATCATTTAAAAAGTTCCTTAGCCTATTGCACTGAGGTTCATGATCACTTGTCAAAGATATGATTTTTTTTAATTTTTACCTACACAATTGTGAAATTTGATTTTATTTTTCTTGAAAAACATGGATTCGGGTATGTAGTTTTTAAAGTTTTAAATATTTAACTGGAAATATTTAATTACAATGTTTTATTATTTCGAAACAAATTTTAAATTTTTAATTGGATATTTTTAATTAAATATTTTTAATTGGATATTTTAATTAAATATTTTTAATTGGATATTTTTAAACGGATACTTTTAAATGGATAAATTTTAATTGGATAAATTTTAATTGGATGATTTTTATTTGGATAATTAATATTTGGAAAATTTAATAGAGGGCTTTTGCTTAAAAATTTTTAATCCAAAGGTTTTAGATGAAGAATATATTTTACTAGTTTTGGAAAACAATTATTTTGGAAAATAATTAGTAATTGAGATATCTCGTCATTCAATTTTTCTTCTTTGTTTATTGTTTCTTTTCTTTAAATTACAAATTGAATTTTGGAGTAATCCATTTTTACCCAACAAGATGCATTGCGGGAAGATTGGTACCATAGAACTAGTTTAACCACACAATTCAGTCCCCAGTCTGAATATAAATGTTTTGTTTTGTTGGGTATTCAAATTATTCTTTGCTTCAAATTAGTTCCAAATTTGTTTCAATTTGTATTCATCTTTTAGTTTCAAATTTGTTTCAGTTTTTATTCATCTTCTAGTTTCAAATTTGATTCAATTTCATCTTTTTTACTTAGTTCTATAAATATTTTTTTTTTGTTGTTTTTGGATTTTAATTTTTCTCGCACTGTTATGTTTTTTAATAAATTCATTGCTTTATCTTCTACATATTTATGTAAATATAATTATAAGTATAATTATTATTTTTTAATCAAAATAATTTTCTTAGTGGTCCTGAATTTAAACATATAATGATTTTAATCGAGTCCTGCTGGCATTCGAATAGCGCATCACAATGCTCCTAAACTCGTTAAGCTCGTTCGAAGTGTTTTTGCTCAAATATACTCTCGGATAAAAAAATTAGCGCACCAAGAAACAATTGTGCGATCGTAATGAAACTTGGCTTGAAGGTACATGTCGGGGAGATATGCAAATGATTAGAAATGCAGCGCAATTGTTCATTACGTATAGCCGGTAGAGGGCATTTAACGTCGTTCTCCGTTGAGTATAAAACAGGTAACCAAAGCTTGTTTGAGTGTGCTAAATCCTTTACAAAAGAATAGCTGAGGTAGACATGCCATTACGCCGTTTTCGAAGACAATAAAAGCAGCTGTCGCAGTTTGAGAAAGGGAGAATCATCGGCATGATGGAAGCTGGGTGGTCAGCTACGCGAGTAGCTCGTCAATTAGGCCGCTCTGATTGTGTTGGGAGGAAGTATTGGGACCAGTAGATCCGAGAAATGTCAATTACACAACCTGGCTCAGGACGCCCTCCACAGATCAGTCGTCGAGAAGACCACCACATCGTAAGAAATGCTCGCGTACAGCCAACTGCTTAATCGGGTTACTCCTTCACTAGGGGTCCCTGTGTCTTCTCGAACAATACGAAGGCGCCTGGCTGAAGGACATTTGGGATCGTGGTGCCCATTATGTGTGCTGCCCTTGACTCCGTCCCATCGACGCCTCCGTTTGGAGTGGTGCGCGCACGAGGAAACTGGATAACAGCGGAATGGAACTAGGTCGTCTTTAAGGACGAATCCAGATTCGATCTCAGCAGTGATGACAATCGTGTTCGTGTGTGGAGACCCCGTTTTGAACGCCTCAATCCTGCCTTTGTTTACATCGACATGTGTTGCCACTCATGCAACGGCTCTCAGGAGCCATTTTTCAACAAAACAATGCTCTGCCTCACACGGCAAGGGTGTCACAAGACTGTCTCCACACTATTACTACTCTTCCTTGGCCTGCCCGATCTCCAGATTTGTCTCCAATCGAGCATACCTGGGATCACTGGGGACGGTGAGTTGGGCATCTCACGAGTGTGGTCGAACTAGAGGCAAGGTTACAACAAATATGGAATGAAATGTCTCAAGACATCATACAGAACTTGTATGCCTCAATGCCCAATCGTATCGCATCGTTCATTCGCCCTACAGGATGTTCAACAGGGAATTAAATCCTCCGTTCTTTTGCCTTTTTCTCTGAAATATATGGTCCTTTTTCTTTGATTTTCTATTCATTTACTTATATCAAAGTAGTCCTTACGTATATAAAATTTCGTTTCATTTTGATGACCCTTTCTTGGTGCGTAATTTCTTTCTCCAAGAGTGTAGTTGCATTCAAGCCCTACTAGCCTAGCAAAACATTTCCCATATGCGCGATGACGAGCTGAGATCATTAACAATCTGCGATTCGAACGATTCCCGGTTCAAAATTTAATTAGTTTAATAGCAGGAATATGTCAGTGAGGGTAAAGTGAAAATTTTACATAATGTAGGAAAATATTACCTACCTGACTTTTGTTAATTTAGTTATTTTTCTTTTGTAATTTGGTGAAAACTTGTAACTAAAGGGTCTCAAAAGCAACAGATAAATAATTCCGTTGTAAAATATATGATATATGATGAATAGTGATGCGTTTTAAAGTGTATAACATATAAAATGAGTTTTGGTTAAATATAAAATTAAATGTTTCATAAATTCGTGTATTTATTTAAATAATGTTATTTAATACTTTGCAAACTAATACTCCTATTATTTATCCTTTACTGAATTATTTAAAATGGCCAGTTACGATTGCTGTAAATAGTGTATTAATATACTGTATATAATTCTTTAAGACCTCTCAATTTTATAGTAAATATGAGCTACCTGTTTCACCGTCAGAAAAAAAAAGTGACTTTTACAGAAGCAACTTGGGGTAAAGCGATTTCTGCTTTCAGTGACCATTAGATCGTAGCAGTAGTCACTGAAAGTGGAAAAAGTGAAAGTGTATTAAGAAAAAGCAAATTTCTTGATTCGCCTTACCATCAAAGGGTTAAATAGGTAAGAAATGCAACTTTGTTCATCAACTGAGGAAGGTTTCATAGAATTATGTAAAAATCAACATAAAATTGAAAATAATTATCAAAAAAATTAATGTTGGGAAAGGATTTCAGTTTTCTTTTTTATTTCCTTTAATAAACAAGATATGCAATTTTTTAATCTTTTGTAACATACACTGCATAAAAACTTCGGAGTCGTACAGATACTTAATACATTATTCTAGATACAAGTTGTACAAAAATGTTAATTAGCTATGTATGAAATTTATATTTTATGTCAACGGAGAATTTTTTCACTTCAACTTATAAAAATTACAATTGAAATGTAAAGCTTTTTGTTCATTATCATCATTATATTAAATAATAATAACTATGTTCTTAATTACAGTAATTGGAATTTCATTATTAGAACATTATTCAATGAATTTTTTACAATTGTTTTTGCACCAGATTTCTAAAATATTAATATTTCTAAATAATATATTTTAATGTTAAATATATAATTTAGTTTGAAATTTTTTATTGTAATTTCTGACACCTTGGATGAGTAATGATATCTTATAAATACTTTTTTAAGTATTTCTATTGACATTTTAATGTATCGTGATGTTTTTGAATTTTAAAATAAGACTGAATATAATATAACACCAGTGAAAAACGAGTATTTTTTTATCAAGTTTATTCTTTGAAACTTCGCACTTTGTGTAACATAATTTTTTTATTTCTTAAATTTTAAGATCAAAAGGGAACTTTAAGTCAAATTGCATTTTTTCAATAATTAGAGTTAATTTATTTTATTGTTTGACGTTTATTAAATTGCTCATCAAAATAATTAACAAATAAAAGTTTAAGCAATCACTCCTTCACCTTCGTGTCAGATTTCACAACAATTTGGCAACTTGGTGTAAAATTTAATTCCTTATATAATTGGTCTTAATGAATTAAATTTAATTAATTATAATCAATTTATAGTATTTTCATCCAAAATAATCGTGTATAAAAATTGCAGTTTAATGGAGTGATATAAAATGAGTGAAAATAGATTTTAAAATTTTAGCCTATATATATGTTAGTTACAATGTGAGAAACACTACTAAAAATTAGTATACCACTTCAGTTAAAAATATACTACATAAAATAGTTCTAAGAGTTTAATACTATTGTGAGATTAAACTAATTTTTCTTGTTGCATTCTTTTTTTAAAAATATAATAAAATGTTGGGCATAGAATACTGATATGATAAAAGAAATATGAACTTAAAATAATTATTTTTTATAGTAACACGCAAAAAGTGTTTAAATAGTTTTATTTCACTTAACTAATTTCTTGCATCTTTTTCTCCCATTTTCAAAAAAAAAAAAAAAAAAAAAAAAAAAGAAACTCCAATCTCTTTTTAAAAAAAATTATTCATAATGTAGTAATTAATAATTTTTAAAATTTATGTAACTTTACAGATAACTCTATAACGCATGAGACAATATCTAATATTGTATTAAATTTGCTGTATAAAAATAGTTAGGATTAACATTTACATTTCTTAAGAATTTACAAGTACATTATTGAAAGAAAAAGATGCAATGAATTCTTATAACATAAAATATTATATGTATTGCCCATTATATTCTGTAGGAAATAAGTGTGAATAGAAAAAAACATTATAAACATCGAAATAAAACATTATTTATAATCTATACTATTCTAAAACTATCAGCATGAATGTCTACGCATGCTTCATTCACGTTTAAATATTGCAACTCTTAGCAAGGAAGACTTTTCGTACTAAACAAACAACTAGCGCAAAGTCTATCTGATTAAAATTTCATCCAGGTTATACGACCTCTGTAGAAGGTTATGATGCCTTCATAAATATGAATAACTTTCGCGAATACCTTAGAGAGCTATGATAGAACCCGGATGAGTCTGCCATCACTTTACGAGGTTGTTCAAAATTTAATCCTTATAGTATCATACACGGTACAATAAAACAATTGAGTATGCTACATTTTTAGTAAAAGAGAAGATATTTCGCTATATCAGAGCTCCTACTTTACATTTACTTATTCATTGACGCATATCAGAGAGTCTTCGCTACATTAACCCTTTTATTGACGCATTTCTCGACTTGGAAGATCTGTAAAAAGATAAAAAGCATTTTCTACAAGATTGTATGCCAAAATTGAAGTTTATAGAATATGATTTTAGCTTTTTTTCAATAATTTCTCACTTTAGTTTAAATTTTCACTTGGAATTATTGAATTTTTTTCTGATTTAATTAGGTAATTCTGCATATATAATATTGAACAAAAATAAATATTTATTCATTTGTATTCCATGACAAACAGGACACTACGAATGAAAAATAAATTTTACAAGAGATTAATTTAAAAGTATTTTGAGTTATTTTTTTTACATCTTGATTTTTATTGAATATTTTCAATAAAATAGTGTCCACTGAATCTTTATTTCAAATTACGATGCATTCCTTAACATTTGACTATGAATGAAACGCTAGAGTACCATGGTGTTAAATATTTGTAATTAAAGAAAACAAGTATATATAGATATTATGTGATACTATTCCACTAGTTGAAAATGAACTAACGATGCTTAGTTGAAAAATTATCCATTGCTCAAAAGATATCCTCAAACATCTCCAATTCCACTCCCACCTCAATGACTTTCCCCCTTTTCCATATGTTTTAATAAGCTCTACATAATCTCCTAATGTAAAAGCAATGACAAAATATATATATTTATATACAAAAAATTTGATATATATATATATATATACAAAATTTGACATTTGATATATATATATATATATATATATATATATATATATACAAAAATGGTAATTATGGGTTATAAATCACATTCCTTTAATAACTTGAACGATTACTTTTTTCAAAAATTGACATGTAGTATTTTACTTCCGGCATATATATATAACAAAATTCTTAATTTTTGTAAATATCATATAAAAACTTATTAGATAGAAAATAAAAATAAATTAGCATTAATTCAATATTGAATGTAATTGCCGTTTCTGGGACTGGGTGAAAAGGCAAGGTTAAACATGCTTTATTAACCAAAATCATCCCCCTCATAAATTTACATTTCAGCAAAATGGTTAACACTGAAAAATCAAGTGAAAAGTGAAAATAACACATCTTAAATCGCATACTAAATATAGATATACAATACTGTTCAAAATTTAGAGAATTTTCCGATTTGGTTGATTACATCTAGAGTTACTAGACAGATTTTAATGAAATTTGGTTTGTCCATAGGGTTGATATAATACAAAAATAACCATTCAACAATTATAATACGCACGTATGATAGTGAGTAACACTAATCGGAGTAGCAAGGTATGAAGGAGCAGTTGCAGAATAGAACAAATTAGTTTATAGGGGTTATGGTCCCTTCTTACAAATAAATAGGTCTTAAATCATGGTTTTATGCTGAAAATAAAGGAGTTTATGAGTTCTTATGGCAATTGGTCCCCTTCTTTCAGAAATACTATTTTTAGATCTTAGATAGCTCACGGAGGGGGTTGTGAATTGCATTTGCATGCGCCCTAGGCATACTCTATAGGACTGACTTCTGAAGATCTTGCTGGCTAATCCCTCCGGTGATTATCCTCACTTTCCAAAAATTTACCAACCAGCCGAGCTCTAAATAGCCTCGAGTTGTCATCTATTAAAAGGAAATCAGGATCAACTGCAATCCTGAAAAGGTGGACATACGGCTCCAAGAACTCACCCCTATACCTCTCAGCAGTCACAATGCCTCTTACTAAGACATGAATATGTGCGCAGTGATCCAACATGATGCCTCTACAGACCATGAAGCCTTCACTGCCGCAATGGTCGATTTCTTGGACATTGTAGGTCAGGTAGTGGGCCCTGGTTCGCTTCATATGAAAATATGGAAAAAAGTCACTTTTTAGGCTGAACCGGGACTCATCAGTGAAGAAAACAGTCACTCACTGATCCATGCTCCAATCTATGTTCTCTGCACTATTTTAAGCCGATACTCCTGTTCGCAGAACTGAGTGAAAGATAGACAACAGGTCTTATTGCAAACAGCCTTATCTCATAAAGTCTTCGGAAAACAGTGACAATTAAAACTCGGGTTCATATGGCCGCAAACAAGTAATGAGATACCTGAGAAGTGGTAGCATCCCTGTTACGCCTCAGTGTAATGGACAAATGGTGATCTTCTCCCGCGGTCAGGATTTCTCCCGAAGAATACGGAATTCTTAAGCTGTTTCCATAAGTTGGACACGACGCTGGACATTAAATCGAATTCTTTACAAATCTGGATTTGAGAATAACCTGCTTCTAGCCTACTCACAATTCGCCATCTCATTCCATCAGTAGAACGTTTGTGGTTACTCAGTTTTGCTGTTTGAATTTTAATTTAAACGATTGATACAAAAAATCATTACGAAACGCGGCGAAATGTGCAAGCGAACGAAATGTGGATCTCGGCACGCACTTATAAATCTTGTTTTTGACTTGTTCCGCCACACACGTATACACGTATTCGACGTACATAATTTGTATCTTTGTTTCGAAGCAGTATTTTTACTTTTCGTTGAATTCTTTTGATGAAATTCGACAAATTATGCAAATTCTCTTAATTTTAAACACCAGTGTATATAATTCTGATATAACGTGTTTAAAACCATTACTTAGAAATAATTTCAAAATCTAGAAATTCTCAGAAATAAGCACTATTAATGTAATTAAGTAACTGAGTCTAAACTATTAACTTGCAAGACAATTAAGTAACTTACTCTAAAAACTATTTTAAAACCAATAGTCTCATCGAATCTCAAGTTCTCAAGATATAACACTTTTGCATTATTGTCAGACTGCAAAAACACGAATATAACCCTTCATATTAAAACAAAGTATTACATTTATAAAGCGGCTTGGAAAAAAGATTTTTTTTTCTCATATTAAATTAAATTTAATATACATAAAGTGACCAAAAACAATAAATTAAATTATCAAGTATGGTGAAACTAGTATCTTCAGCAACAGATTTTAAAATGGATAGTTTAATAAAACAAATCTTTTTAGTTTTCTTCTTAAAAAGTAAATATATATATATTGGCTAAATATTCCTAGTTAGTCCCAATGTGATATTATTTAATTTATTTACAATTACATTTTTAGATTTAATGCAATTTTTATACCACACTAACAAGCGTGTTTCCTAAGTTAAAAATATTTATACTATTTAACTTAGAAGTAAATAATAGAACATTTATAAGATTTACAATATTAATGGAATAAAAATTGATATTATAAATCATAACAAAATACTGAGTATATTTCTTTGGGTTTGTTTAGTTGTATTTGTTTCACGTGTTTTAACCAAACGCATACAAACAGACAAAAAATTGAAGTACGAAGCTGACACAATCGCTTTTGTTGAATCCATTTATTTAAGAATTGACGTCAAAAACAGAGAAAATTTGAATAATTATTTCTCCATTTTTTATATTTTCTGTTTCCATTTTATCATGTGTTCGAACACAATACCTTATAGAAGACATAAGCATTATTTTTAAAATATCTGTATTGTAGATAAGTCTTAATTATTAGTCGACGTGAATTTGAATTACGGTTGTAAGCTAATGAGAGTGCCATTTACTTAATGTATAAGTAATATATTTCAGTTCAAACCAGCGCTCATAAAGAAACATCTAGTTGAATATGATCCACCAGTGATTGACCTGTTTGTGAACGAGATCAAATAAGAATCATGAACAGATATCACATAATTTCTGAACTTCCATATAATTTGGTACAGTTTACCATTTATTTGATAACTCGATTAATATGCAACACTTTTAACCGGTATTCATATATCTGTCACAGATTCACTGAAGAAGTAAGTTTTTATAAACAGTTCGAAAAAATGAAAATTTGAGCATTGGGGAAATGTAGTCTTTTGTGAGGAATCTAATATTCACCTTAGACAAAATGATATAGTAAGCAATTAGTACGCTTCTATTAAAATGGAAATCAATTCTCAACGTTGTTTAAATTAACGTCTAAATATTGAGAAATGGGGGGGGGGACTTTATTTGCTGCCATATGAAAGTGAAATGGTACAGTTTCGGGTTTTCCAGACTAAATGAGAAAATATCAAGCTTTTGAAAGAGTAATCGAAAGGGTTAACATGAATAATACCATCGATAAGCATCACTGGTGTGATGATCGGCGAAACCCGAAAGCAAAGAGGTTAGACAGCATGTAGCTTGCATGTGGTAATAGCGCATACAAATGTGAAATTATCTCCTATTTTTTCCATAAACATTGTTATTTCCACTATTAATATGGAATAGATGATGGACTTGAATCTAGCTTATAATGGAATTATGTTTTTTAACAATAATCACTACATCATGATAGTCTTTTATTATTGTCAAAAAATTTAACTAGGCTATCCAATACTATCTTCCACATAGATATAAAAGCCTTGGATAATATTATAACTTAAATTTATAATACTTATATTTTGCTAGCACACAAAGGGTTGATATCTATCCAACATAATTATACATAGTTAGATAAAGCAGACTCGTATCCAGATATTACGAGAATGTTTTCCATAACCTCATGGTATTATATACACAGAAAAAAAAAAAAACATTAAAAAGTCGTTACTCTAGCATAATGCCATTTAAGTAATTTTCAAGAAAGCATAACTGACAATACGTGATATAGACTGGAGTCCTATAACATCTGGATGAGGCATGGATGCAACTTTTATAATGATTCTTGCACGGCGATCCATAATTCCGCAACTTCAAGGAGTAATGGAGATACTTTTGTACAAAAAGTTGCAAAGCACATGCAAGGATACATTCTCATGGGCACATTCCTCTATTAGCCACACAAATACTTGAACAAGTTCCAACAAATCATGCACACGAATACGTCTCATACAGGGGGCACCAATTGACATCATCCTCCAGGTATATTGAGTATAATATTATATTAAATAATGAAATGAATGCTCCAAATAATGATTCATGAGTATTCAATAAATGAAATGAGTGCATCTGATGAAGATTTTATCAATGGCATCATTGGTCTCGTTCATAATGTTTTATTCTCACCTATGATATTAGCTTCTTATCTCTATTACTAGATCAGATTATTTGACTTTGTTAATTAATTAAAAATACAATTAATATCTAAATTAATGGTTTTAAAGCAAATAATAATTTTAGAGTGGATATTTTCTTATCAATATTGAAATATAAAAATATAAAAACTGTTGTTGTTCTGTGTTTAAAGAATTTATAATTTAAAACAAATTATCACTATTAAAAAAATTGCAATATGCAAAAAATCATGTTTATATGAACAGGTTCATGTAATCATCATGAACAATAGTAAATTTCTTTTCACTGCTACATAATTGAAAAAAAGTAAAGTTGAATTTAAAATCCTATCACTTTTGCAATTGTAAAAGTGAGAAGATGGAGAAATAGCATAATCACCATGTTTTTGCCTGAAACCATAATATTGAAATAAAAAAAAATATTATTTTCCTTTAATGAGTGCGATATTTGATTTTATAAACGTAATACTTAACTAGTAGGATTTCTATTTTATTTAATCTATATTCATAGTATAACTTAAATCAGAAAATATAAATCAAATTTGGAAAATATTGTAATTTTACCATTCAAAGGAAATAAGAACTTTGATGGCATTGAGATATGACAAGAATGATATTTTCTCGAGTAAAATTCTAAAAGGTAACTTTCCTTAGGAATTCCTTCGTTACGTAATTGGGTATGACTTTGCTTGCAGCTTTGGGGTAGTTTTGTGTATTACAAATTTATTTACTAGCGACTAAGGTTAAAACCATTTTGAAGTTACTTTGACGGCTTATATTGAATATGAAATCGATGGGAAATTATATTTATGTTCTTAGATTTAATTTATCACCGGCGTTAAAATGAAAGAGTTTCTTTTAGATGGATTGCGGTATCAATTTTTGTTATCCTTATAAAACATTAGCACTTTGAATCTATTAATTAGAAATGATTTTAATGCAGGTAACTAATATTGACAGAACGTGATTTTTCTGTAACAATGAAGTTATTACGAAGAGCACTGTTTAACAAGTACATGTCCCATTGATGATAATAAGTGAAATTGAATGGAGCCATGTCTGGTGAGTAAGACGTATGCTAAAGTATTTCCCAATTTAAATATTCAACGTTTCTTTGATCAGTTTTGATCGGATGATAATGCATATTATTATGAAGCAAAATAACTCTGTGCTACTTTTTTTTATATTCTTGTCATTTTTCAAGCAAAGAGTGTGTCAAACTGATAATTTGATTTTGGTAAATTTCAGTATTAACTGTTTTACCAGATTTTAGCTTCTCATTATAGATCATATTCTTCTGATGTTATCAAACACTAAGCATTGTATTCGGTCTATAGCAATTTGGTTTTGCAGTAGATGTGGATGGTTTACCGGGAGTTAACTCATCATCTCTTACGCTTAGGATTCTCGAAATATATTCATAAACTTTATATAAGCTTTCATCGCCAGTCATCATTCGATGGAGAAATAACTTTCTTTTATATCTGGCAAACAACATTTTGCAAGTTGCCTTTCGGGTTCCATGCTGTATTTCATATAGTTCATGTGAAACCCATTTCCCCCTCTTCTGGATCTTTTCCACGGTTTTCAAACGTATAGAGATGGTTTCTTGTGTCACATATAAATGATCCGAAAATCATTACAAAACTTGAACATTATTCTCATCCAACAATGCTAGCAGTTTGCTGTCTTCAAATTTTTGCGGTGGTCTCTCATACTCACGTGAAAATGGCCCTTTTAGAATATTTTAAATCATTTAAAATGCTACGATTTACCAATAGCATGCTAACTATAAGCTTCGAAAAGTATTATATGGGATTCCGCAGCAGATTTCTTCAATTAGTAGCAGAAATCAATGCTATCCTTAACCGTAATTTCCAGGCACAAAAAACATGTTCAACTCTGACTATGCTGTAGTATGAAACTTCTATTGCTTTGAGTTGAAAATCTATGTCAGTCGTCAAAACATAAGAATTGCGTGGATGACATGGTTTGGCGGTTTGTTAGGATACAACGCCTTCTATGTCCGAATTCTGGATTCATATAGGCATACCTTGTAATATGATTCACGTATTTTTCTTCGTGATATATTTGTCTTTGAATTTCCGGAATATATATCAGATCAAACAAATATAAGCAGAAGAAATTCAATATCTTATAGAACTATGTCTTATGTTAGACTTTATTGTATAATTTATTCCAGAATAATTTTTTCTTTATTTAAGGCTACACAGTACCCTAAAAATGACAAATGT
>BMAW01003047.1:0-13628 GCA_019974015.1 Nephila pilipes
ATGGGTTTTTTTTCTGAGAGTTCAAATTTTTACTCATATTTCAACTATAATGTCTTCACCTCAAATTTTGTAGTTATGTTAAGAGGTAGTCAAAACTAAAAGCCATCAACTATACTTTCATTTTAAAAAAAAGTTATTTTTATTATACATTGAAATCCTTATGGGAAGATATATGCACCCATTACTTTAAATTAATACTTGAATTATTTGTGAAAAATTTAGATTGTCTTATCAGCATCACTGTATAAATTTCTTATTAATGAAAATTATTATTTATATTACTTGTGAAGTACTTTGATTATTCCCTTATTATTGGCATTACTTATTTATTGATTGATTTAAATTATATGTGTGTGTTTAGATTTTCATATAATCTTAATCTGTTTTGGATTATTTTCATAATATTATTATTATTTGTATTCATTTTTGATGAGCAGATTAGAGTAACTTTCATTCATCTTGTCTTCAATTTGCACTGTATTTCATAAACATTAAGAAATTCTTCAAAAAACAAAGTATTTCAGTTATTTGAATCGAAGGTCGATTTATGATTGTGTCACTAATATACTTACAGGCTATGTCATTCACTTTGAAGTTATGTACAAAGTATGTCATCATTGTTCCATAGCAAGTAGTGAACTTGGAGAGTAAGTGCCCAACAGGTGTTAATTTTTGGTGTCTTTATCAATCTGCAATAACAAAAGGAGAAAAAACCAAATTCCCGCAAATTGCATGTGGGAACATCAATAAGAGAAAGCTTTTTGCCATATATCTTTTCTATTAAGGCTACACAGTACCCTAAAAATGACAAATTTATCAAATTTTTGCATTTTCAGCCTCCATATTTGGAATCTTGGCCCCAAATTTAGATTCTATTAACTAAATTAGTTTAAGATATTTGTGTTTTCTGATACTGTCAGCTACCATTTTGATATGAGGGGATGTGGTTAGTTCTTGGTTTCATTTTAAAGCATTTTCCATTCTTAAATCAGAATGACCATTGATATTTTAAATAATATCGATATCTATAAAGTAGATATTAACTTCAACTTTCACTACTAAAATCATTTATGTTTGTTTATATTTTGAGTTTTTGATGTGCTTATAGTTACTTAGCCAAAATTGATAAGAAAAGGTATTTCTCATGACCAATATTTATTCTGCTTATAATTTATGTAACTTAAAAGCTTTTTTAAATTGTTTAAGTGAAGTTTTTTCTGTTGAGAAAATCCCACGGACAAAACTTTCGCAGCTTGAGAAGAGAATCAACATTTATAAGAGATGGAGTACTGCTGATAATGACAATGCTAAAAACCTGCTTTAGTGGATATAACTACAAAACTTCAGAATACAAATGTCTTTAATACTTCTGCTACATATAAAAGTATCTTTCAAATTACATTATAGTGGATACCGAATGTTTGTTTTCAGATAATTTAAGCAATATTTGCCTTAGTGTATCTTTAAAACTTTCCTATGGTCAAAGAAATAGATTTGCATATAAAATGAATGTTGTATGTGTTAATTGTGACCAAACCTAAAGTGAAACATGTTCATAACAATTAGTTGATGCTATATTACATCAAATATCAAATGTTAGCAAGCATCAATTTTTTAATGTTCCATTTGATGTAAATATGAGATTAGTGCAAGGTATGTTAAGTTTGTGACTTGGCTACTCGGCGTTTGAAAAATTCTGCATGCATATGAATTGAAATATAATGTTTAGTATAACTTTTAAAAGACATTATAAGCCAAAAGTTCTGATTGGACATCTTGTTGGGTCAAATCAGCCGTTGCTTGATATTCGTAAAGATGTCGTTGAGGCGTAGGGCTCAAGGAATGATAAAGATATAGTCGGTATTGGAATGTCATATGATGGAAGCTGGTTGACAAGAGAACATACGTCAACGTCAAATATCGGAATAGGATATGTTATCGACTTGCTGACTGGCTTTGTGATAGACTACGAAGTAATGTCAAAGCGGCGTGGAGAATGTGAACAGACTAAATGTGAGCTTGGAGAAGACAGTACTGAATTTTGTATTTCGTAAAAAGACCACAAGATGTTTGAAGTACAACATATGTCGGATCATATGGTGCAATGGAAGTAAATGCAGCTGTGAAATTATGGGAAAGATCTGAGAGTATTGTCTTCCAGGACACAATCTTGCTCTTTGACTCTTGGTGTTTTTACCAGTCAACATTAGCACGTGGAAAGAAGTCAGGTATTCACAAAGATTGGGTAAAATAACAAATCAACGAAGAATATTTGCCCAAAATCTTGCCTATTTATCAGCGATTAGCATCAACTGAATTATTAAGCACATGTGTCAGAGGTTTGACACACATTTCTAATGAAGCATTACATTCGATGATATGGAACAAATATTCCAAAGAAAATACAGCATCTAGGAGTCGTGTGTTGATTGCCATGTCGAGTGCTAATACCTGAATTTAATGATGGAACATTAAAAGCTTTAAAAACATTTCAGGATGCTAATTGAATTTGTAACAAGTTTGTCATCAGAACATTTAGTGTACTTTACTAATTGTAGGAGAACCTATTTCAAAAAGAAAAGAAAATTTGCAAATTTTAAAGTCGCGCAGAAAAAAATAAAACTTGTTAAATTGCGTCGACTTAAAATTCAGAAAAAATTAGGTGCTATGTAAAAACCTGGTAGTTTTTAACTTTTTTTAAACTTTTATTTATATCATTATTATTTTTTATAAGTGTATTGGGTTTCAAAACTTTTGTGAAATTATTATGTTAACTTTAAGCTGAATAATCTGTCATCGTAACAAGTGCTATATCGATATTTTGCAAAAACATATTTTAAATAAATAAAAATATTTGCCATAATATTTAATTAAAGTAGTGTTTTCATATATTATATAAGTAGTTAAATAATATATTAAAAATTTAGATCTTTGCAAGTATTATTAGTTTTTGTTTTATGCCTGTAAAAACTTTAAATGCATTTTTCTCAGAATTTTATTTTTGAAGATGTGTTTTCTAATCCCTAAGGCTTTTTTTCTGTTCAAGATAGAGTCTTGAAATTTTTTATACATACTGAGATATATGTGTTCTATAAAAGTTAGTATGGATTTAAGTCTGGGATCCCTAGGTATTTTTTTAAAAAATGTTAAAGTTAATATTTTAAAAAATTTCGTGTTTTTTCCAGGTTTAGCTAGAAAAATAATTTTTAAAAATCAACAAGGGAACAGATTTTCAAATCCATACTAACTTTTGTTTGCAATAATGTATGAAATATAAATCACTCAAAATAATTAAAAAATTTCAAAAACTGTGTATTTTATAAGGGTTTAAAAATACTTCAAAATTTTTAAATTTTAAAATAAGGGTTAGTTAAATTGACTTTTTATTTTCAGAATCAGTTTAATAATATAGTATGAAAACAATACATAAGTTACTTTTAATATTACTGTCTCCAAAAAATTTTTTTGAAAAAGGGTACCGTGTAGCCTTAATCAATGGTTTGCTTCTAATAGACTCTTGCAAAGGTGTGTCAAATGTGGTACGCAAAATGCAAACAAAAGTTTGCATAATATGATTTGGTTGAAATGTCGAAAGAAAATATTTGTGCACAAAGTCATGTGAAACATGTATCAGTAAATGTAAACAGTAAATATGTATCATAATTTTTTTCTTAGTAAAACGTGCATCTGCTTGGACATATTCGATGGGCGAGGGATATATATATCGTACACCTTACTGGCAAATGCCAATTCTAATCTCTCCCTTTTCTTGCCTCCTAGTCAGATTTTTATTTATCAAAATCTCTTTTTCACACTTGAGCTCTTTTTACCTGGACCTTTTTAGATTTGCTATTTGGATTTTAATATCCCCGGCTTGGGGCGAGTTTTTTCTAGCTCCTCGCCGGTTATTTTCTCACTTTTTCAGCTATCTTTTTTTTATCTTGCCATTTTTCCATCTTGCATTTTTCATGTTCTCATTCCCATTTGTCTGTTTTTATCTATGTATCATATTGTTATCTTGTTTCTTTTGTGTATTAATACGGGAGACAGGTTTTGCCCAGTCTCCCATGATTTATTTTAATTACAGACCTAATCCTGCTCTTTTTTAAATTTCAGACAATCTTCCTGCGGTGAATTCATTCCCTTCACCAATCTTTTGAATTTTTTCGTACTCTTGAGTATTCTCCTTCTTTGCTCAATTAACTTCGAGCACTCTTTTATTTTTCTTTCCTACTTTTTCGAAAGTAGATCTTTTTTCTTTCAGGTCTGATTTTCTTTTTGAAGTGTGCTGTTTGTTATAATTGCTTGGTTAGTGTTTTATTGTTTTGACTTATTGTATTTTTGTAAACCTGACATAATCAGCTGTTTGGTCTTGTAACCCTTCCTTGTATATATATTATTTGCTGAATAAAATTTTTTAAATTTTGACATAAATTTTTTCATTTGTGTTTTTATTCATAATATATTTTCATATGAATATAATATTGGTGACACAAGAAGTACAAAATTTTAAAAATGGTTGTATTTATTATTATTTTACATTATTCTTCATTTTTCATGTTCGTCAATTGCAATTAATATCCTGAAAAGTGTTATCAGTTATTATAAATACCTAATGAAATTTTTAAAAAATGCTATTATTTCTAAGAAAAACCTACAGCTTATGATATAATAGATGGTGATACATGAATCAATTTAGTAGCTAACTCATTTCTATTTCAGCTTCTTTCAAGATTATGATTTATTAGGTAATGATCCGGCATTGAGAGGCCGGGTTCAGGAGAATTACAGCAGGTATGACATAATTCCATAGGTCCACCAGGGAAGAGTCTGGGGACTACAGGTGTTTTACCACACCATGAATTTTTTTCCTATGGGAGTCAACTCCAACAAGAGATACAGAAGGTTTTTCATATTATTGGCATCTGAACAAGCCCATCTTGACAACGAGACTGTAAGAAGGTTTTGAGAATGCTTGGGAGGAAGGAGGACCAGTTGGAGGAGATTTCGGTTGATCTAGCAGGTGTTTATGGTCAGGAGAGGAGGAAGAGGGTGACAAATTACTATTTTCATTGAAAACTGGAAGATCAGGAAATTTTTCTCTGAATATGGTTTCAATTTCAGAGATTTTTTGGTCAACTGGTAAGTTTTTTGGGGCTTCTTTAAGCGAGGCACAAAGTGAAGCAGACTAACGAAGGAACTTTCTTTGTTTCATTTCAGTGCTATAAATTCAACCAACCCACAAATATTAATGAATCCCTTCCATTTCCTTACTGTGTGTTATATATAATACATGTAACAAAATTAGGGATCCATTTTGCAAAGAAGTGTAAATTTTTTAAAAAAATTAAAATGTAAAAGATAGGTGTTCTTGCTGGATTTTAGCATGCCGACCACATTTTATTTTTTTCCCCTTCAAAACTAAATAAGCTATTAAAAACAGATCCCTAAAGAGTTGTTTAAATATCCTTGAGAATATTACAAAAAAAAAATTTTTTTTTTCATTTTAAAAAATTAATAAAGGAGTAGGGTTTTGAAATTTTTTAAAACAAATTTTAATTTATAAAACTGTGTTCGCAATGTATTCAAATTTTCATGTTAAATCAGTTTCTTCAAACACTAATTAACTTGCTAAAACCAAATTCTTAAATGCATTAATAAAAAAAATGGTTCAAGAGTACCAAGTCTCTTTAAAGGAAACCAGGTTGATTAAATCTGAATGTGTTACAAGTATAATTATCAGATGAAATTTGCTCCCAAAAATCTTTGTCTGACATCTATTCCTTGATTTGCATGAATTCTACCAATAATTAATAGGAGTAATAACCAATAATAATTTTCTTTTTTAGTAATAATTACTTTTATATTATTTTATGCTCTTTCAATAAAAAAAAAAATTTAGTCCAGAAAATTATTGAATAATTTTTAATATTATTTAATCCAGAAATATACTATATGAATTGATAAACTTAATCTTATTTAAAATATAGAAATACTAGAAGTATTCTTGATAAAATTATATGAATCATAAACAATGGTGGATCCATACAAAAATCGACTGGTGGTGGGGTACATTATTTTTCTTCAAATAGTTCATTACACTTAATTGTGTTTATAATTAATACTTAAAAGTATTTATTTACCGAGGTAAATAAAAATACTTTTAAATCTAATTGGAATTTCCTATTCAGGTATGTTATTTTACATGTGCATGAAATTATGTTGCGAGCCTGTACCCTCCCCATGGATTCACCACTGTATATAAAGAATTACTTGGGAACCCACCTGTTGACTATATAACCTTTTCATTGAATATGTGTATTAACAAAGATGCTGTTTTCTTATACAGTGATGCATCTTTCTCCAACATGTAATGAAGTATCACTCTTTGTAAAAAAAAATTTTTGTGAATTTACAGGCTTTTACTTATGTTGTTTTTTGATGGATTACATATATGATAGTGCAGATGTTGAATGTTTTCTGAAGCAATCAAAATTTTAATGAGTCGGAAGTTGTATTTATGACAATGAATGCTATTTAAACTTATAATTAGTTATAATAGCATTTTTCTTCATTTGTCTACTTTAAGATTACATTTGCTGTAAAAGAAAAAACAATCATTCTTTTTCTTTATTTTTTTGCAACATTTTCTTTTATCTTTTTTTGAAAAATCTTATTTTCTAAATAAAGTTATTTTGTAATCTAGTCATTTTTGCTTCATGCTAGAGAAAACTGCATTCAGAAGATCAAAATTGAAACAAGATGAATAAAATATCATTAAGTAGTGTTTTATTCAAGATATAATTGATAGATGAAAGAATGGCTTGAAAAACTCGCACTGCTTCAAGGGAGTGGAGCACATTTCACTAAATATCTTATCAATTGTTTCCTTCCCAAAATTCATCTATGGGGAATTTTTGAAAAACCTTTCAGCATCCTAACAGTTTTCAATAACTAATATTGCTCTAAGTTATTTAATAATAAATGGTTACTAATCAAATTGTTTTACTGTATTTAATTAGTATAATTAACACTGATGTGTGTATCATTATTTCTGTTGTTTAATATTTTGTTAATAAATTCATTTAATTTGTAAAATAAAGTATCCTTTCTATTGACATAACCTGCACAATCAAAACAACATCTTGCATCTCTTAAAGTTATTCCTAAAATTTCTTTTCAGTTCAGATATGTTTGCCTACCTAATATTAAAAGTACATAATTATCAAATAAAAAATTACTACATACAGTTGACAAAAAAAAAGTACTAAAACACAAAGAAAAGTTGAATTTAAAGTAGCTTGTTTACATGATAGTAACATGCTCATGTAATGCTATTACAGCATTTCTATATTGATTTCATAGTTGTCTCTACTAGTTTGTAATGAGTTTCTTTAGAATATAAATGCAAACACACCTTTTAAATACATAATTAAAAGTTAGAGCTGTGGATTCAGCAGTCAGTTTTATTATTTGGTGGTATAAATTCTAGATAACAAGATAGAATAAGCTGAATTATACATATTTCCAATGTTTATAAAGCATTTAAATATCAATTCCACTTTATAATGGATATTTCAATACTAAAAAATTCCATGAGATGCATTAATAAACAACCCAATGTTTTTTTTTTTTTTTTTTTTAAAAATAAAAAAATTATATTTCATTTTCAAAATTATATAAATTTCATCAAATAAAATGGAAAAAAAAAAAAAATCTTCCTCGATATTTAAAACATTGTTTGTTCACAACTTTTATTCATTCCTAAGGCAACTTATTCAAAACAGAAAAACAAAGGTTTGTCAAACGAAAACTGTTTCAAAAGCAGATAAATTTCCTCAATTATCAAAAAATTATTAAATACTGGTTGAATATATTAAACCATTGATGAAAATCACACACATAATTCAAAAACAAAATATTACTACATTAATTGCCTTGAATTGGATAAATCAATTAAAACAGCAAGCATAAAATTAATCCTTCAGCTTTTTGTAACAATTGCATTTAATTACACATTCATTTTGCAAAGTAGTATGCAGAAATGTTTTTTAAATTGCATTGTACATATTTGATTTCTTTAGTTCTTAATAAAGAGCAAAAGCCTGCTTTATAAATAAATCATGGAATGCCTTTATGATTTTTTTTGTTTACAAAGTACTTGTACAATAACAGAATCAATCTACGTATAGAATGCACGAGTTATTTGTTTTAAAGCTTTGTGGTAACATCTCAGTCAGACAAAAATGTTTTCTGTATGTTTTCATCTATCTTGAAAATTTAAAATTATTTCAAATAGAGTAATTCACAATGAATAAAAAAAAAATTCTAGCTAATTAAATCAAGGAAATGTTAAAATAAACAGCCTATCAACTACATTTTGGATAAATTAGCATTTTCCAAATGTATAAGAGTTCTTTGATATATAATTATATATTGCTTTCATTATTTTCAAAGTTTGCAAATGAGTGTGTTTTAAGATTCGACTGCATCTTTTTATAAATACGTGTATTACACATCATATGCATGCATATGTTTTATATTCTTTATATACAAATATTATAAAGCAGCCCTCTCATTATATAAATAATCTTGCTAAGGAAGCTTTTTTAGGCAATACAAAAACAAATAGAAGTAATTTCTTTCCAAAACATTTATTCAATTGCAGAATTACTCAAGAGCTTCAAATATCCAATTTGTTTCTTACAGACACTTACTAAACTACCCAAACTATGTATTTTTTTTTTAAAAAAAAAATTAGATAAAATTCGCCATCACTTTCATGCCACAATTCAATTTTAATTGTTCACGGCTGCTCTATAACAAGCGCCGTTTCAATTCATTGGAACTTTAAACAAAGACCATTAATGAAATGATGACTTAGTATGTATTTAAAAGAGGATTTTTATTTAATATAGTGGTAATAATGTTAAAACTACATTTTAACTTTTTCAAGGTGTATCTTTTCATAAACTCGGGGGGGGGGGGGGGTCATGAGTGTAAGCATTGAAATATAATGAGGGGCTGGTCTGAAAGGGGTGGATAGCGTTATCAAGGATCAGGAGTCCGCACAGTCCGACTGCTCGGTATGAGTACAAAGAAATGAAAACAGATAAAAAAAAAAAGTGAACAGTGCGTGTAAAATTTCAGTTTTTTTATTTCAAAACTATTTAGTTTGTTTAATGTGTTGAGACACTGTGTCCATCTATTTAGAGAATACAACGTGAAAAGAAATTAGAAAACATTGCATAATGATATGTGTTTAAACAAATGGAGCCTCCGTCTTTCATTGTTAGAGGGCGCTGGTAGTACGGCTTTAATCAGATATCATCAAAACAGGAAAGTGTCCATATGTGCAAATTCTATTAAGTTTGTTAGTAAATTAGTTACGAGGATTTGTCTTTGATGAAAAATTACAAATGTATACGACAATGAACCATTAATTCAATTATTGGGGAAAACATTGGTGTATGCGGACAAAGAACCCAACGGAAATCGAAATCATCGACCATCATAGCTGAGCTTTAAAATGAATATTTTATTGATATTGAATTATACTTGGATAAAGTAACAAAAATGTCTTAAAATCTTTCAAAATTGAAAAAAGAAAAAGTTTATTGTACCTTTTTGTGGATGAATAAAATTGGTAGAAAGATCAACAGCGAAAGCGGAACTGCTGAAAAGTCTGCAGTATTTTTGGAACAATCAAGTGAACTGGAAAGTAATACGAACTCTTAAAGTAATGATATTGAAGACCTATTAACTGCTGGTACGATTTCTGAAAATATGGAAACTTTAGAAGAAATAAAAGAAAAGTTAATTATCTGGAAAACAAAATGTTCATCGAAAATGAAGAAAAAATAGCTCGAAAACTATCCAAGCTGATGAAGTTTCCAGAAATATTCCATTATTATTATTTTGGATTCTGATTATTCAGAAGATGTGAATAGAAATTTACAAAAATTGCATTAATAAATCTTCAGGATTGTTATATTCTTATAATTTAATATATTTACTTTTTTAGAAATCTTCATGACACAAAATTATCGATATGTTCACATTTTTCCGTTAAATTTGTTTGTTGATTAAGTTAGTTCGTAGATTTCTTACGTCCATTTGTATTTGATGGAGCATTAGCAAATACGGTACTGAACCACTAATTCGGTTATTGCCCAAACAACTCGTGCATGCAATCCAAAATAATAATAATAATTATCGACCATTATAAGTGAAACAGGTAAGTGAACTTTAATGGAAACTGAATTATATCTGGATAGAAAAACAAAAATGTCTGTAGATCTTTTAAAATTGAAAAAGGAAATTCTACTGTTCTTCTACTACGGTTCGTTCTACAACAGTATGTTCAAAAAATTAATAGAATTGAAGGAATGATCATTAAGCAAAGCTTAAATTTTCATCAGTTTGAAGCACTTTGGAACTTTTCATTGAAAAGGAAAATGAATTCATATCATCAATCAGCGAAATTGAAGTCCTATTAACTATACATACGATTTCTGAATGTATAGATCCTCCCGAAAAAATTAAAATATATTTATCTGGAAAGCGAGGCTTTCTCCTAAAATTGTGGAGATTGGCATCGATATGTTGCAAACAACCAAGATCATTTTAAGAGGAAAAATAATTTATTAAATGATGAAAAAAGAAAGAAAAAGAAGCACACTCATTTCTGCATCCTTACGAATCGGGCACTCTCTTCTAATTTGCTTCGTAGATGACGCGGCTGGAGTGAAGAAAGACAATTCATCAAAATTAAGAAAATTAATTCAAATTCTATCCAAGTTGATGCAACTCGTACAATTACATACTTCTTACAATATTACTGTTACAGTTCGTAACAATAGATTTTGAATTTTTTTCTTATTTCTTAACTTTAATTCCCTTTACATATATATTTTTTGCCAATTTCTTAATTGAGAAATATCGATCACATGTGTTTAACAAAATTTAATTTTTACAATTTAAATATAAAGTTTTCTGTTATAATTTTAAAATTAATCATCTGAAAGTTAAACTTTCTCGAAGTTTAATTGGGGAAAATGGTTAAACCTACTCTCAATTAGACGCCAGGCATTGATAGAGGGCGCTGCTAATACGGATTTTGTCAAAGATTTTCAAAACAAAAAAGTGTCGACATGTAATGTTTTTTTTTTTTTATTAAATTTGGTTTTGATTATAAAATTGGTTTGTAGGCTAATCATGAAGATTCGCGTTTGATGGAGAATTAGCAAACACGACACTGAACCACCAATTCGATTATTGACCAAAAAGAGAAGCAACATGGAAACAAGATATTTACTTCATAGCCCTTATAACAAAACATATTTATGACATAAATTACAGCTGCAAGGGAAAATTAAATTCAATTAAAAAGAAAACATGAAATTGAAACATTCAATTGTAAACTAGCTATATGGGAACAGCATTCGAAATATATAAAAAAAATTAACGCAATTTTCTACATAATAAATGAACAAAATAAGTTGGAGATTCGTAGATTTGCAGGAAAATTATTATGTCTTATATAGAAATGATTTTTTAAACATTTTCTCATTCAAAATTAATAGAAAATATACAAATGTTCTATTTAATTTATTTAAAAAATTATAAAATCAGTACCTAATGATATTTACATGAGTTTAACAGTCTTCGATGTAATTTAGAATTATTACTAATATTCTTTGGAAAAGAGGTACCATAATTTTACAAATAATTACCTCCCATGTTTGAAAATACACTAGAATAATGAATATGAGATCATTTCCATGTTCCTGATTACATATCAGATTCTGAGCAGTGATTCTCACTTCTGAAATAATTTAACTCACCTATGAGTGAAATGTTAAGATCAGGGGAAAAAAAGGAAGAAATGTTAAAATCATTGTTGTTTTTCATTCCTTTTCTCAGTTTACTTTTCAAAAGAAAGTTCTTATGTTATCTCTGAAAACTTTACATAATTGTCTCTCTATTTTTCCTTATAAACTAAAACGTTATTTTGGACCATAACGAAAGGTGACCAAACGTCTCACTTTTAGCGGGACAATCCCTATTTGTTACAATTTAATTCGCGTCCCGCAGGGTTTTCAGGAACTCCTGATTTTTAGAAAGAATACACGACGAGCTAGTGAACTAGAGAGAAGGGGAAGGAAGTATATGGTTTATTGCTTCCATGTAGCTATTTCAACAGGATTTGAGGCTTGTATTATTTTTCTAAATTTTTTAATGTTGCACGCAAATAATAAAAATAATTGTTGAGAACTGATTATCAGGAGCTGCTTATCAAAGTTCGCCATGATCAGTTGCTAGAATATGACCACCTTTTTTTGAATTTAAAGCACAGTTGTATTTTTCGGCTTTTTTAGCGACGAAAACAATTTGTAGCTGTAAAATGAAGAGAGAACACTTTGTACGCTTCGACAGATTTTATTCTTAAGGCGACATGTTTCGCTAGTGATCTAGCATCATTTGGAACATTGTTGTAAAGGAAATAATTTTCTTACGAAAATTGGAAACAAGGGAATTATAGAAAGGAGAAGGGTCAGAGTGTAAAGAGTTTGTTGGTCGTCCACGAAGTATATAGAATTTTGAAAACGTTAAGGTATCCTTAAAGTTTAATTATTCCCAGGACATTTACTTTCATGAATATGAGGGTAACTTTTATCATGAATATTAATTTATAGTTGTGTATACAATGTTGTAAAATCATTTGATTGGTTTTGTAAAATAGCTGAATGAAGTAATACGTATTATGGTTTATATACAGTTCAGTGTCCTGAATTCTATACTCGAAAAACCGATAGAATTTTCAACGAAGTCTTAAAGATTTTAAAAAAACTTTAGTTTACGTCTGAATTATTATTAGTTTACACTAAAGCAATCTCATTTTCAGAGATAACATTTCACTACCTATCATGTGGCATGTTACTGCAATCTACGATCTTTACTAGAGGACTTAACGTATTACTGTTTACTGTACAAAATTTAGATATTTTAATTTCAATTCGTATAGCCTTTCTCTGATATATTATTTTCAAAATTAGTAATTTTTTCTTTTAAGTTCAAACGAAGTTATATATGGAAAATATGGAGAAAAATAGAGATACCTTTTTTTATTTTAGGATTTCATTTTTGTCTAGTAACTTCATGCATGTACAATAAAAAGAAATGATGGTCATTTTTACCATCTCGTTATTCGAATTTTTTAACTTGTTTCAAATGGGTTGTTAACTTACATTTTGAAAATGGCCCATTCCAGAATACAGAGTGAAAAATAAATACTTAGGTATTAAATAATTCACTTTGAGTGTTCTAAGCACAGTCAACTTAATCTTAACTTTTAAACAAAGTAGAAAATGCAACTTATTTTTAGTGACATTTTTAGTTATTCATTAACTTGATTAACAGGAGAGCACTTTGTATTCGAAGAAGTATCCAACGTTTTCTTTTAAATTAATTATTTTTATTTTCGGGTCTTTCATGCGGTAATCGTATATTCTGTGTAATACCATCTGTTGTTCACGCTCTTTCATTTTTTATGCATTTTCCTTTCTTTCACTTTGTTGTAATTCTGTTCTTTCAATATTCTCGTTTACATTTCAGTAATTTATACC
>BMAW01003060.1:0-12804 GCA_019974015.1 Nephila pilipes
GTTTGATAGATAGATGATAGATAGATGATAGATGGCAGATAGATGATATGAGGATAGATGATATAGGTTTCATATTAGTGATATGCCTTCTTAAATGTTCACCCCTTCTATTTTTATTTTGCCACTCTGTTCTTGTTCTTATTACTATGTTCTTTCGCCCATTTTCACTTGTTTTGCCATTCACGATTTTGTTCAAAGCACTACCTGCTCACTTCACCTCTCGCTTCAGTTTTCACGTTTCAATGCTCTTAATGTTCACTCTACCATAATGCTACCATTCTCTACTCCTTTTGTTCATCTGCCCTACCCGCCGTTCCCTACCATTCTAATGAATGCATATGCCTTACCGCCCATTCTGCCGAGCTCTCACGTACCCTGTTCACTAATGGCATGCCACCTACGCATTTACCATTCACCTCACCACCTACTTTATTTCAGCCCTACCCTACCGCCAAATCAAATTTAAATTTCCTGCCGATTTTCATGCCACGCCGCCCGCCCTTCTCCACTCGCCACGCCTGTTCACGCACGTTTCATCAACCCACGCCACGCCAAACGTATCACTAATGCCTTTTCTGCCAAATTTTCACGCAAAACTCTACTTTTCAAATGCCCACGATGCCACCAACGCCACCACCCAATTTACGCCACCACCCACGCGTACCGCCACCTTATGAATATTTTCTTGAAAAATTGCGCACTTCTCTTAAAAATGTGAAACGAAAATGCTGAGAGACGTCGAAATATTTACATATATTTTCAAAATGTTTGAGAAACACAATTTAGAAACAATGAATTTTATTTTCACCTTCAGCAGGATGATCATTTGAATGGCATCTTGAATAATATTCATAAAACGTATCGGACAATACCATTAAAAAACATTCAACTCGAGATGTGATAGAAATATTTTTTCGAGTGAAATTGTTTTCGGGATGGGATGATGCTAGAAAGAGGTTGCATTTATCAACCAATGTAATTGTGCCTGGTGATGCATTACAGCTCTTTCAACTCACTATAATAAGCACTTTTCTATTTCCATCTCATTTGTTACCATATAACCCTCCATTGTTGTAATAAATCATGCAAAAATGATTTGCACATTGTTGTCAACTTTCAATTATTTTTGTATAGTTTATTATTGGGAACGAGAATTCGGAGAAAATAATCAGAACTTGAGAACATGGCGATGCTGCAAATGCGTAGAAATTGCTAAGCTATCTAAAACGATAATTCCCCTTATCTTCTGAATTGAACTATTTTTATCTTTACATAGGCTACATTTTTCCGAAAAAAATTTTCTTACCACAAAGAAAGGTAATAAGTTGAGGATATAGCAGTGCTATAACGTTATGGTTCTCGACATTTAATAGAGCCAATTCATGAAAGGCGTCACTTCTGTTGATTGCTAATTATAAAATATATATGAAATCCACTTAGAGTTTATTAATAAATGTGTTATCTAATTCTATGAAGATTGTATTAGAATATATTATGGTTGAGAAGTAAAATTATTTGAAATAAAGAAAAAATTAGAGAGAGAGAGATTTTGTTTGTTTAAATTTAAAATTATGGTTGTATATTGAAATAATAGCAAAGCTACATGATTTATCTATCTAATTTTATGAAATAGTACATTTAAAAATATTTAACTGGAATAAATTTTACAATTTTAAACATTTGAAACTTTATTTTTCTTTTTTTAGTCTTAATTCGAAATGAAAATTATTGCATGTAAAGTTTTTATGAGGTAAACAAAAGTAACGTGTTTTTCCGAACTACTGATTTAATTTTAAAAGTAACATTTACGATTGTTTTGCAGAAACGTTTTCCGTAGAAAGGAACACAAAATATTCTTTTTCGCTCGAGGTCCTTAATCTTTCAAACAGATCCCTTGTCCACCATCTCTAGAATGATCTGAAATTTTAATAATCGTCTCTTCTTTGCACACTTAAAGGACGTAAAACAATTTGAACGCTTAATGACATACTTTTCTTCTTCCTTCATATTGAAATATATACATAAGGAAACAGTCCAAAACCACCCTGCAAAAAACGTTTCATTGTATCTGATGTTGCAATGTCATAACAAGTCAATTGAAAAGTCCCCGGCCTACCATAGTAAAACACATTTTTTGGCAAAATTAGTTTTTTTTATTTATTCAACATAATTCCCTTCAAAGGTGATACACTGATTATAGCGACCCTCCAACTTTTCGATACCATTTTTGTAGTACGATTTGTCATTTGCTTTAAAATAGGCCTCAGTTTCGGCGATCACCTCTTCATTCGACGAAAATTTCTTCCCAGCGAGCATTCTTTTGAGATCTGAGAACAGAAAATAGTCACTGGGGGCCAGATCTGGAGAATACGGTGGATGAGGAAGCAATTCGAAGCCCAACGCATGGATTTTCGCCATCGTTTTCATTGACTTGTGACACGGTGCATTGTCTTGGTGAAGCAGCACTTTCTTTTTTTTTCAAATTCATCCTTTTTTCAGAGATTTCGTCCTTCAAACGGTCCAATAACGCTATGTAATAGTCGCTGTTGATGGTCCTTCCTTTTTCAAGGCAGTCAATAAAAATTATTCCATGCACATCCCAAAATACAGACGTCATAACCTTGCCAGCCGACTGTTGCGTTTTCCAACTCTTTGGAGCGGGTTCATCGTGTGCAGTCCACTCGGATGACTATCGATTGGACTTCGGAGTGAAATGATGGAGCCATGTTTCATCCATTGTCACACATCGACGCAAAAACTCGGGTTTATTACGCTTGATCATCTTCAAACACTGCTCCGAATCATCAACTCGTCGTTGTTTTGGGTCAAAAGTGAGCTCACGTGGCACCCAATGATATGAACTTTCTCATACCCAAATATTCGTGAATGATATGATGTACACGTTCAGTTGATATCTTTAGAGTGTTTGCTATTTCATTCAATTTCAATTTACGGTCATTCAAAATCATTTTGTGGATATTTTTAATGTTTTCCTCGGTACTAACCTCTTTTGGGCGTCCACCGTCTTCGGTGCTCATTTCACCACGTCTAAACTTAGCATATCAATCCTTGATGGTTGATTTTCCTGGGACAGTGTCCGGAAACTCGGCATCAAACCAAGTTTTGCTTCAACTGTATTTTTTCCCTTCAAAAAGCAATATTTTATCAACACGCGATATTCCTTTTTATCCATTTTTTTCACAATAACAGAAGTTGCTTCACTCAAAATGCTATAATTCACAAGCTAAATGATCCGACAGCTGTTAAATTTATACACGCATCTTTTGAGGGGTAGGGCTAACTAAAAAACATATGGATTTAATTCTAGTAGCTCCATCTATGTGTCAGGCCGGGGACTTTTCAATTGACCTGTTATTCATGTACGGTGAAGAACACGAGTAAAATATCATCACCAAAATAGCAGCAGTATGTACAAAGTTAAAAATTTGTAAAAGGGTATATTAATCTTTATTCTAAATTTGAAATTATTTATACGTATGTATAATTACATATAGTTATGTATGCATCCTGCGTTTGAAAAAAAGCAAAACAATTACGTTTGGTTTTTTTTTATTTACATAATCAAGGAAAATTAATTTTCTTTCTAAATGATCACTAATACGCTTTAAATATTTAAATCATTTATTTAAATATACATATTGACTCATGTATTAAAAAATAAAAAGCATCATCAATGATTTTTAAATGTTTTAGTGTTTTGAAATGAAAATTTCGTTCCGTGGACGATTTTTACATTTGTGAAATAAAAGCTATGTTTTTCAATCAAATGTTATTTACCACCAATAAAGGTATTAAATCGATGTTATATCAGTGACATAACGATAATTCGTAATTAATGACTAGAATTTATACTATCTAGGAAAGCGTCACTTATGTTGATTGCTTCAAATACACTAAAATTGCATATCTGAATATTGTATCCAAAATATGATTGGCTGTGATTTATTAGTTTTGTTGAAGTTTGCTCTGGTCGAGATATGAAACTAACTGAATTGAAAATATTTGATAATTTATCTTTAATTTAAGATGAAGCATTCTATGTTTGATTTCAATAGATACCAAATCTTTAAATTGTTTATTCGGTTTCTCTTTATCTTATGAAATGGTACAATGAAAAAATACTTAATAGGAATAAATTCTTACTATTTTAAAAAATCGATTTTTGTGTTCTTTATTTTATCTTAAATCGAAATAAAGTAATAGTATTTAAGCATTTTAGGATATAAACAGAAGTAATGTTTTTTTAAGAACTGCTTATTCGTAGCAGACACGGTATATTCTATAGTATTAGACGTTGAATGTTGTTTTGTCCAATATTATATTATTATCCTTCCAAATAAACCCGTTTCCAGCATCTCTAGAATAATCAGGAATTTATTGTACATTTACTCTTTGCTCAAATACAACACAGAAAACATTTCAAAGGCTGAATGTAACACTTCTTTTAATTTATCCTGCTGCAGATTCATATACATAATATAAAACAGTTCATAAAAACTGTGCAAAATACTCGTGTCCGGCCTCTCCAAAATGGTTATAAATCTTAAAGTTCACCCAATCTTTGCTCAAATAAAATATGGAAATATCTCAAATCCTGAATAAAACACTTCTTTTCATTTATCCTCCAGCAGATTGAAATATACAATTTAAAACTCTTCAAAACACGTTTCCATTCATCTGATTTTACAATGTCATATTAATCTATTTTGAAGAACAAGAGAAAGTATTGTTTACAATAAATATCATTACTAAAATATCAGCATCAAATACAACTTTTCAGCATTTATAAATGGTATATTAATTTTTATGGGAAACTTGGAAATTTTAAACAAAGTTTATAATCATGATTTACCCTTATTGAACTGCTTATTCAAAAATATTAGAATTTATCTTTAATTTGAATAGTTTCTTATGAACTTAGATTTTCCTTAAAAATACTAGTATGTAAAAATTAATCATAAACGGTTTCGGAAACGAAGAAGGAAATTTGGCACGCATTTCAATAAAAATTATTTTTTATTAGTCCTAGACCATTATCATGACAATGCTCAAAATAAAAATTTATAAATAAATTTCTTATTAAACTTTTCCGTTGATACCAATTACTAATAACCCTTTCACTAAATATAAGGATGTGTAAACAAATATAAAATTTATTCTTACTCTAATCCATACTATCAGTTCTCTTAATATTTTAATTTACTAATTATTTTAAGAAAGCTATTTAATTCCAAACAATGTTTCATTTCGTTTAACTTAATGAAAACTAGAATTTTCAAAGTTTTAGTCAAAATTTATTCGATTTTTTCCCATTTAAATCTCGTAAATTGGGATTGATTGAAGATATGACTCAATAGAATAACTCGAATATCACAGAATATTGACTTAAACGATGCTAATGAATAGGTCATTTGAATGTCGTTAACTTCTCATTCAAACATTCGTATATGATCTCTAATATTATTTATAAAATCTAAATCATACATTTTAATATTCACATTGCTTCATAATTTTTTTTTAAAAAAATGCGAAGTATTATTAGAATTTCAAACAAACCCTCACTTTTCTCCGCTGAAAATTTCATGCAACATAAGATTTCGAGATTTGTTGAAATTCAGATGTTACATTTTTAATTGAATGATTAATTACCACTTAGAAAGTTATTATATCGCGTATATATCAGTGATATTATGCCACATTTACATACATCATTCAACCATTTGTTTAAATGTTTTACTGGAGAAGTGTTGTAAAATCCAAACGCTTTGAGCCTAAGATAATAAATGAAAGTTTCCGTGGTATGTTTAGATTTTGTACTGTGTCAAGAATTACTTGAATCATTATCATCTTTGAATTAAACTGAGTTACGTAAGCAAACATCAAACAAATTCTCATTTTAACCTATATTATTTCCCCGTTATCTTCTGTATTATTATTTTACTAATAATTACAAAGAAATTCTTTTTCATTTAATGTTTCTTTTCGTTTGACCTTATAAAAACCAGGTTGTTCCAATTTTTGAATCATGCCCGTGGTAGCCTAGTGAGTCGCTTACTCGCGGTCGTTGGTTTTCATCGAGCTATGGGTTTGAGTCTGTGATGCCACCGAAGACCAGCCATGTTGCCACGGCTGATGCACTTTAAATCTGTCGAGGCTCAAAGACCTCCCTTTGGCGTAGTGTGGAAGTTAGGAGAAAGAAGTGCCATCTCAGGTGTCGTCCTCGTCATTTCACCGAGGTTCAAAATTATGAGGTCCATGGCCAATAGTCCTCATGTTGTTTCTTGTGCGTCGTTAATAAAATAAACCAAACATCAGTTTTTGTGTGTAATTTATTCGTATTTTTAGAAGGTCTCTTTTAACCTTCTTTTTAACTTTGTCTGAGTCAAAACTTTAAAAGCTTTTTTTCTCACATTTTACAGCGTTCAATTGGCCTGAAATTTTCTATACATGATTGTTTTGGACGATAATACACTAATTTAATTATAATTAATAAAAATTAGTTGATTAAAACTTATTATTTAAAGTTTTAAATTTTACGCCAAGTCTCTTACCAAGTCGCCAATTCGTTGTTCAATAATTTATTGTTGGCTTTAATTTTAATTACATGTAGCTGATATTATATTCAATTTAATAATTTATCGTTTCTTTAATTTTAATTACATGTAGCTTGATTGAGCTAAGAATTTATACATGTATTTATTTCAGATGATAAATTTAATAAACGTCAAATATTACAAGAAATTAATAACAAATTATTGAATGAATTCCATTTGACTCAACGTTCCCTTTTGCTCTGAAAATTTAAGGTATAAAAAATTATGTTACATAAAGTGTGAAGTTTGAACGAAAACCCATGTTCAAAAAATTCCTTTTTTACCGGAGTTATTTTTCGTTCAAACCGTGTAGAGACGAACTAATTGTACTTATTACGCAAGAAAGACGTAAACAAATACAACTATCACAGAATACTTATTAAGATACCCTGTATTCTAATAGATTATTTGAATAATTTTAATTTCTCTTAAAAACCCATACCTAATCGATCATTCATTTCGTTTAAAAAAAAACAAATTACAATTGAACAATTGAATATTCTCATCGCTTAATGAATTCATAAGAAATGCAAAGCCTTATTGGAATTTCAAGAAATCCTAACCATTCCTGATTTTTAAAATTTCATGCAGAGTGTACTTTTGAGAATTTTTAAAATCAATGTTATATATATCTTTCATTCTACGGTTGTTTACCTTTAAGAAAAGAATTAATCAGTTATATTATATTATGTAATTTGCGGATTGTTTATTTAAATAATGTATCATCAAAAAATGCATCATTTTAGATATATGCTTTTTAGCTGGTGATATATTTTAGGATTGTTTAATTTGGTTATCCATGTGTTACAAAGATTTATATGAGACTCATTGGAATTTATTACAAATTATCGTGAAGTTACGAGACTGAGTGAAACAAAAAGACCTTACCTTTTTAAAAATTTCAAATAATTGAATAAAAAAGAACCGTTTTCCGTATAAAATTATGCCAAAGCTGCTTGATTTATCTACATACTCTTCAGAAATGGCATAATGCATAATATTTAGTTGGAACAATTTCTAGCTATCTTAAGCATTCGAAAACTTATTTTCTGCAATCCCATAATGCCGGATCCACCCAGAGTGTTGCTACGATTGATTAACATCTATCATTTCTGGCCCACGCAATAAGTTTTAATAAAGTGGTCCCAAATATTTATAGATAAGTCTATTTAAGCTTCATTTGTTTGCTTACACGATGTGGATTCACTAAAAACATCAATTGGGCCTTTTATGTGTCTTGAATTTTTCTCTGTTGTAGATAGTTCTGCTGTATTCTGTAGACAAAATAAGTATTAAAATCCGTGCGGTGATCATTATATTCACGTATTACCCAAGACGTGAAATAAATGGCAGGAATTCAACCGATTTGTTGGTAGCACCTCTCGTACTCTGCGTTGTAATATACGGAACCGTTGGACTAACACTTAAGTACACGTTCTCAGATATTTTCTAGGAGCTAGGATATTCTTCTTTTTGACCGGCAGTCTTATTGATTGCGCTTCCATCATGATAGTTTTCTCGAAGCAACCACCGTAATCTTCTGTACAGGGGTGCAAAGATCACATGATAAGAAGAAAGCCTTTTTCGCAAAACTTTCTTGGTGCAAGGGAAGAGTGACACATCCGTTACAGTTTCCAGTTCTATAACTAAGGTGCACGTTAGTCAGTTATTAGAATGCGTATGAGTCCAATCTCCCGTGTAAGTAATCGATTATCTTACTCGGATTCTTTTCTGCAAGGCCTGGGACATCAACAGTATTTCGTTTCGATGGGCTCATGGTAACACTCTCAAAACAACCATTTTTCAGTAATCTTCTGTAAGCAATTGCAAAGAACGAGAAGAACGCCAGTTCGGGATGCTTTTCTTTTTCAACGCAAAGCGTCATAGACGCTATAGCCTGCAATTCCATACTCGAGATGCATGTTAATCAGTTCAACCGTTCCAGTATTCATCTAACCTTCTGACTCAGTGTTTGGGACTAAAATACTGGTTTCAAAAGAAGATATTGTGTAGTTGAGATCCCGTTCAATGTAATCAGCTCTATGAAAGAGTAATTTCTGACCCTGCAATACTAAGTGATTCCAAATCGTTCTTGTTCCCCTACATGTCCTACAAGTTTGTCCCCTGATAGTGAATTACTCCTGTAAATCTGTAAACTGTAACATCTTACATGTTCCTTTTAAATTGTGTTAAAATGTATTATTTAAATTAGGGAGGGAGACCTATGTTACTGTTAAAAAGAGTTACTCACAGGAACGGAAATTTGTTTTGATTTTATTATATATTTTATGAGTCAAATAATCGCTGAACCATAAATGGTCAAACGCTTGGCCAAATTATTAATAACGTTCTCATTTTCCTTCTTGTCCATTTTCACTAAAATAATTTGAGATTAAAATCTTCATTTAATATGTGATCAGAAAAAGATATGGAAAATAATCAAAAAAATGTAATACAAGCCTTAATTTTTAATAAATTAATTATATGCGTTTAATAAAGGAACAACAGAAAATTAATTTCATTGTAATTGAATTCAAATTCGCCAATTGCATAACTTCTTTACATAAACTATTTCGGTTTTAACTAAAAAAACATAAAGCCATAAGAGATACAAAACGAGAACATTTACTGTTTCATTTGGCAATAATCGGAAAGGAAAAGCAAAAATTTTAATGGTAATTTATTCTTCGGATTTCTGTAGCAGAGAGAGAGAGAGAGAGAGAAATTTCCAAACTTGAAATTGCAATTTCTAATATTTCCTTAAAATACCATACACCATACCTTTTTTTTTTCACTATGATACACCTATGATACTCTAAATTAAAATTTAAGCGAATAATTATAAATTTCCAAAAATTGGGACATAAGTTTTAAACAAACGTATGAGGCAAACGTCTGAAGCAAATCTCAAACCATTTGCTCATTTTTATGGATCATTTGGCGCATTTTCTTTTTATTGAACTTTATTGCTTGTTATTGAATGTCAATCATAGGAACCATTTTTATTTCTGAGAATTTTTATTCTAAAAAATCATCTACTTTAGTTTGGTCTACTCAGGATTGTTGTCACATCTAAAGAGGGCGGGGAAAAAACTTACAGGATATCCATATAGACATACAGAAACGCTTTGTGCCTTCAAAAATATATATTAATTCAACTAGTATTTAAAGTTTGCCTTCGTTTGGCTTTAAAGTTAATGAAGCATTTAACTCTTGGTGTGAATTATTTAAGGCAAAATTATGATCCTAATTTCGTCAAGAGATGATGACATTGAGCTTGTTGATTTATCTTTATTCACTCCGATATCATACAATATGAACATTATGATACCTATTATCAAGAAAACAATATGGCACCCTATTTCCTACATGAAAAATGTTTTCAAAACCAGGAATTAATACCCTAAATATTGAACTGATGGAAGGTAATTCTTTCGGTCACATTATCATTGCATCATAGAATTTCACGAAATGCTACTCTTAAATGTGATGAAAATTATTACTACTGACGAGAGTGCTGCAATCGGTCATAAATCTATGTCTTCATAACATTATTTTACGGTAAGTTTTCAACTTCTTCATTGACGTTTATTGGTCGTTTAATAAACTGAGGTTATAGCTAACCTGTCATAGTAAGTACATTAATCAATTCCTAATGTATTTGGGGATGAAAATTTAAACAGATGGCTATAAAATTTAATATTTTCTTGTTTAAATACTCATATTGACTTATGACTTAAAATAAATACGAATCTAAATGAAGTCTTCCTACGTTTACTGTTGAAAATTTCGGATATACATATTTTTTTTTTATTTAATCATATTTTTATTTCAATAATATTATACCAGTCATAAAAATGTTCAATTAAAAATGTAACGTTGATATTAAAAGTTATCTACAAGTTTGAGAAAATGTATTCATTGCGAAGAAGAAAAATAATTATATATATGTAGCGCTATGTTTATTTAATGATTATTAATCTACATAAGCAATTGATCTTTTTGTGCAGTAAAATATGAAGTTTTCAAAATGGTTAAAATTGGTCTCTATATATTTTCTTTGTGCTATGTTTTTTAAACTAACTGCAGGTGCATTAGTTTGAATTTAATTAAATTAACACTGAATTATATGATTTTTGTTAATTTTTACGAACTAGAGATCTATTATAATTATATGAGATTAAATTTTAAGCAGGAGGCCTTATTAAGGTATTAAGTTTTATAAATTTATACTTTTTATTTAATTTGAAATTGATCTCTTAAATTAAGGAAAATTCTTCCCTCCCCCATGTTACTAATTCAGTTTTAAACATAGTATCAAAAATTAGTTTACATAAATATCTTCGATGAAATTTATTGTATAATTTTTAACCAGCAGTAATTTAAATAATTGTTTGTTGGCATCGAAGTAAAGGATCTTCTTATTACACACTAATCTATGTGATACTTAAAACTACTGCAATTTAAATCATGTTTAATAATGTGCATGTATGTAACAAGGAAAATAACACAAAAGTTAAATCAAATAATGATATTTAATTTATTAGATTCAGGTTCAAATATACATTAGTCAACAACATAAAATGATAATAAAGATATATGACACAAAACCCTTCCCACTTCATTACACTTTAAAATTATTTTGATTACAGGTAACAACTGATAGACCAAATTATTATAAGAATTCATTGGTTATCTTTTAGTTCAAAAAAAATTTCTATAAATTTCTATGGTATAGTATTATGTCTATTAGTACCATTACAAAGGTGAGAAATTTTGTCCTCTTTGGAAATCTTCATGAAAAGTTGAATTTTAACTAAGCCGCTCAGAAGCCAACGCGAGTAATGCTAAATATTTCCTCATTTTTTTTAAAATTTTAATTCAATAAATAAAAAATTTAAGATTTACTCTTTGCTTCATTTTTTTCTACGTCAGACCGCATGTTTTAACTTTAGAATATGCTGTACAATAATTGCAGCAAGAATTGAGAATAAGTCCACTTTTTATCTATATTTTCTTACATAAGCTTTGAAATAAAGACTGAATTCTTCTTTCAATTTTGATTGGTAACACTAAAAACCAACAATTTGAAATTAATTGTAACTCCTGCTATTCTTGAATCGCGTGATATGCAGAATTACAAGAAAACGCCAATTTTTTTAGTAAGGTTCCTGTACGTGGTTTTAATAGCTAAAATTTGGTTCAAGCATAAACATATTACATTAAATTGTTTGTGAAAATTATTGGATTTTCAATAACATTAAGTAATTTTAATGTTTTTGATAACTCAATAATAATCTCTGAATTTTTATATTATGAAAAATTAATTTATTTTAAGGTTATAAGCGTATAATTATGAACAGGGTGATACCTATCGTTTAATTGACGCAAAGAAATGGATAGGTAAATATTCTAGAAAATATGTAGCCAAGTAGCCATGGTCGCGGTCCCGCGACAGCGTTTTTCGTCGAGTCGTGGTTTTGAACCTCAATGGTACTAAGACCTGGGATGATGCAAGTTAAAACTATCGTGGATCAAAGTCCTCCCTTTGGCGTGGTAGGAAAGTTAGGAGAGGGAGGTGCCAGCTAAGGCATTGTCCTCGTCAAGTGATCTAGGGTTCAAAATTATGGTGTCCTACGGCAACATCCCTCGTGTTGCTTCTAGTGCGAAGTTAATAAAATCGAACCTAAATAAAATATGAATCAATCAATATTGTATCCCAATACTAGGACAGTCTCAAAAGAAACAAAAAGGACGTGATGAATTTATTAAAGTATATACCTCAAATATATAAAATAAAATTCAGAGCAGCATGTGAATATTAAATTTTAGATTTAGATAATTCGAAAGAAGAGGGTGATCATGATGAAAAAACATAAAATATATGACGACATAAGTTATTGTATTATTTTTACATGAATTTCTTATCACTTTCAGCTGTCAAAAGGTAAAAATATGCTCTCTTAAGTCCTAATAAAAACATATCATGGAAATGACTGTTTACTAAAATAATAAAACTGAAACATAAATTAAAATTAAAAAAACAGAACACGGAAAATTTTTAGGAGACTATAATTTCTTAACATTATATCGTGAACTCTATATGCTTGGACACATTAGTTATGAACAATAAGTTCGAATGCCATCTAAAGTTAATTGTTTACTATCTGAATCAGATATCATGAATGCT
>BMAW01003060.1:12814-27977 GCA_019974015.1 Nephila pilipes
AATACCCAAACAATAAATGATTGAATAAAACTAATAAAAAATAAATATTTATTTAAAATTAAAAAATAATAAATCTATATGAGTGATTTTGTAATTTATTCTCGAGTCAAGTAATCAAAAATATTTTAAATTTTATCTTAAAATTGAGAAATTTGTTATTTGCTTGTTTAATTACGAGTCTTTTACATTTATTCAAAATGTATCCGTTTCTTTATGCTTGAAAATGATGTACTGGTTATGTTCAAATTGGTAGAAATTGATTTTCAAAACTTGTTATTTTGGTATTAATGATCATCTTTTATTATTTTTCATTGGGAAATAATATTTTCACGAATTTAAATTATCGTACTTCTAATAAGCTAATTAAAAATATACGAATATTATACGTTATTGAAGTTTTCTAAAACAGCGAAATGCTATATATATTCAGTATGTTTAGTTATTTTTTTAAAAAAGCTATTTCGATGTAAGAAAATATGTAGTTTTTTTTGAAAATTAGAAAAGTGACCAGTCTATTAATAGGTACGAATATATTATTATATCGAAAGTGTCTTACACATATTAAATCTTTTATAATTTCAGAGTACTTGCATTAGCATGGTATAGGAGAGTGGGGAAACTATAATGGCTTCCTCGTCAATTATTCGTAACTGAAAATCGCCTTTAGTCCGGAATTTGTTTCACAGTGCAACGTTAGTGAACTATAAATAGATCAAAACATAGTACAATATACGATTAATTTTTCAAATAAATGGTTGAATTTATAATGACAAACAATAGTTATTGAAGCAGCATTTACAAAATAAAGTGTTGATATATTTAGCCTCTGGTATTACTACATAAATACATACGATTTCCAGTTTTCATTTACGGAGAAACCAGACTCTTTACGACATCTACTGACCGTAAATTTTAATAGCGGCTATAAAGTCATAGCAAATATCAATTCATCCTTTCCATTATTTCACAAGTGAAGAAACTGTCAATTGAACGACCATGATTCAGAAAATTTATCTTTCGGAAGTAGCAAATACGAGTCGTAAAGAGAATAACGAAGTTATGTGAAATGAAAAGAAATAAAAAAAAATGAGAATCCGCCTAAACGAAAGAGGGATTAGTTTAGTTTTTTATTAACGTCGCACTAGAAGCAACACTAGGGCTATTGGTGACGGACCTCGTAATTTTGAACCTCGGTCAAGTGATGAGGACGACCCCTCCCCTTCCTAACATCCACACCACGCCAAAGGGAGGACTTTGGGCCCCGAACAGATTTAACGTGCATCAGCCCCGGCTACACGGCGGGTATTTGGTGGCCAAGGATCGAACCCGTGACTGAACGAAAACCGCCGGCCGCAAGTCCACGACCTTGACCACTAGGCTACCGCGGCCCAGACGAAAGAGGGAATACAAAGTAAGAGTTTTAACGAGATTATATGCGAAAGAGAGTCGATTATACTCTCAACTGGAGGTGGGCTGTCAGAACAAATCACGTGACACACACCTGAAACTTCCAGATATAACATTTTGATTCAAATATTAACATTTTTAAATCAAAAGAATCGGAAAGGTTCATATAAGTACACATAAATTCTTAAGAACCTTTTTCTGACGGTGTGAGAGTTATTATAAGAGAGCGAATGGAATGGCGAAATGGAGTGCAGACTAGGGTTTCTGATTTCCCGGGTTTTTCCATTCCCGGGAATGTCCGGGAAATCTCGGGAATGTAATTGTCGTTCCCGGGATTCCCGGGAATACATCAAAATTTAAAAACAAATTATTTTTAAATAAAATCAATAATAATTATATAAAATAAAAATACAAATAAATTCCAAAATTAATGCTTATTTATATAATGAGCTAAAAAATACAAAAAATATGTAATAAATTGATTATTCATTTTTAAAATAGGATTTCAGAAAACATAAGCAATTTATACTTTTATCACTCAGCCTTGTTCTAAGCCTTGTGACGAACAATCCGGCAGCAGAAAATGCTTTCTCGGATTCAACTGACGTTGGAGGTATAGTTTTTAAAGCCTCATATAGTTTTATAATGTTTGGTGATGGATTTTCAGTAGAGTCGAACAACTGTATCTCTTGTTTCATGATTTTGTTGAGACTAGTACTTTTTTTGGCTGAACAATGTAAAACTTTTGTTTTAGAGTAAATTGCTTTCTCTAATTTTTCGTCCAACGCCATAGGTTTTTCTTTCAAAATCTCCATACTCTCTTCTTCTGAGTGCGAAGAGTTGGAAATTGAGTCCTCTTCTTCGCAGAAAAGCCTTGTCCCTATCATTTGGGCTTGTCTAACCAAGCAATTTTTACTATGTAATCGCGAAATATCGACAGTAAATACAGCTGCTTCGTATTTATCCCAAAATTCGGTCATTTCATTAATCCTATTAAATTAACGTTGCGTCTCTCATTAATTCTTTGTATTAGAAAATATTTCATGTTTTTCGTAAATTCTGAATTTTGTTCGATCAATTCTCCAATAAAGAAAGAAAATACACATTCGGCAGTTAGCAAAGTTGCATTTTGACTGCATAATTTTTCTATGCCATTTTTTACTGGCTTTAAGCCAGTTACAATTGTAGTCACAGTTTCAAACTGTACATTGGCCATCATATGTCCTTCTTTAATGTCAATTAATGCTCTTAAAATTGCAGACTTTATTTCTAAAAATCTTTCAAGCATCGCCAACAAATTATTCCAGGGTGTTTTGTTATCCAAACAAACCATCTTTTCACTGCTAAACTTTTCTTTAATATCTTCTTCATCAACTTTTACTTCGTTCGGGAACGAAGTATAATTCCCGGGAATAGAAAAAGTACAGAAATCTTATGATTTCCCGGGAAAGAAACCCTAGTGCAAACCTCAACATCGTGTTTCATGGCTTAAATGATATCATCCTTATGTTGCTCCCAATTCCGATATTAACAAATTAACCAATATTTTTTTAACCTTTCAGTTAGAATTACTAAAAAGCAATTTTGTGAACATAGGTAAAAATATTTCTTAGGTAAAAATTGCTGTATACTATTCTTTTAATTTAGAAAAAAAAAAAAAAAACGCGGTTACTCAGTTATCATATGGAACGTTTACTCCTATCATAAACTATAAAAAGTTTTATATTAGTATTTTTTGCCTTATTCATTGTATAAATCATTTTTCAGAGCATTACTGTGGAAAATAAAGGATTTATTCGTTTTCTTTTTTAATATCTCCTTATTGAAAAGAGCTTGTTTGGGAATGTTTCCAATTCGATTCCCAGGAATTCTGAATACGAGAGTCCAATAACTTCAATGTTTAAAATATTATTTAATGTTGAAATAATTTTCTTAAGTATTTAGGAAGATTCTGGACAACTTAAATGAGTTAAGACAGCTTTTTGAGATGTGTTTCGTTCTTTTTATTTTTAATGTGTAACTTACATATTAAGAAAAGACACGACAACAATTAATACTTATCCTGTTTCTTTAATTTGGATTAAAAAAATAAAAATTTGATCTTTTGGACTTTTAAAAAATGGCCTCAACAATTGTGTATGATTATAATGTTATACATAATAAATATTCCACAATCTTTAAAGCTGACATACTTACTCGTATATATATAATCCAACTCGTGATCATACAATTCTTATTAATGATTTTCTTGCTATGATAAAAAAGTAATAATAAAAGTTAAGAAAACATATGCAGCTCAAAGTATTTAAAGAATAATTATTTATTTTTATGTGAAAAAAATGAAAAAAATAAATAAATAATGTTCGTTATTCTCTACGTGCCCAAATTAGAAGAAACAGCATATCTTCAATTTCATCATCCGGGTTTTCATAAAATTTTTAAGTTACATATCACCACAGTATTGTTAGAATGGAAAGAAATCATAACTCATATATTAATAATCATGTAAAGAATGGTATGTGTAGTGTGTGTGTATGAGAGAGAGAGAGAGAAAAGTTTGTTAAGTTAATAAAAATTTTAATTAAAAGGAATGGTTTGAAACAAGCTTTACCATCTACTAGGTAACTCTTTCATATTATTTCAATTGGTACTGTAGTAAGCCTAAATGCGAGGTGTAGTAAGTAAATAACGAGACTGACCCTGTAAAACACTTTATTTGATGCCATACATATTTATTTATTTTCACATATTTATTCAATATGTAATATGTACCCCTCTTCTATTCCTAAAACACTCCATCCGAATTTTTTAATGCTCGGTGTTGCGTCTTATCTATCTTCAAAACTTTATAAGTTTATTTTCATTTGGACGTAGACATACACGCAAATATAAATGGTGGGGTGAATTATCTTTCAAGAGACAGAATCGAATTCGTCGTATGCAAAACGTCCCCATTTTCTTTAGTCCTCGATTTCGACTGGTGTTGCCAATTACGGTTTAATAAATTATTCTAGAATAATTCAGCTCGTGACATTCTCCCACCTTTTGATTTTTAGTATTTTCAAAGGAAAATCAAAATACAATTATCATAATCAATCAATTTATCTCAAAATACTACAAATCTAACAATCAATCAAACTAATCAGTTATACATAATTCAAAAATGTTAAAGAGACAAATTAAAACTAATGTTGAGCTTAGAAAGAACAAATATTTTAAATGAGTCCAGGTAATTGAAGAAAGTTTAAGAGCAGGTCTGGCCAATTCACTTTCCACCTGTGGCTCGCCAGTTGTTGACCTGTGGCCCGCGGAGCTGTGTTGTCTGAATAAAGATTTAAACATTTTTGTACATAAAAGTTCTAAAGAACATTCTACCATAAGTCCTTCGTATCATATCCTACTATCATGGGAATATCTCATTACCAAACTCCATTTTTATCGCAGTTTTCCTTTAATCCTGTTCAGAAATAATTACAAAGTTCGTTTGAAAAAGCACATGGGCCATTTGGTGCATTTGTGTGAAACACAAAGTATAACTAATTAGCAAACTTTTTGAAGAGCGCAGGTGTGCATTACTAAACGTAGGGAATGAATACGACATGCGGAGCATACGACGTAGCAGCAGCCAGTCTGTCTGCAACAAGCCTAATATATTTGATGAAGAAGTGCATTGTTCCAGACAGACTGGCTACTCGGTGTCTTTTAATGGTTAATAATTTATCGCCAGCGTTATGTTGAAAAAAACAGGTCAGTTTTTTAAATTGTATTTTGTGTAAATATATTTAATTAAATAGAATGTAATTTCCTTTAATTTATAGCAGAATGTTCTTGATTTCTATTATGAGGTTCGGAAGAATTAGTCGCTTCCCGCGAATCGAAGGTGAAAGTTGCAGCGCGCACACACACATATGTATGAGTATATATGGATAGATGGATGGACCGGACGGACGGACTGACTGTGAGGTGATGAGATTGTTCATCCCGAATCAACAATGGTTTGCTTTTACTCAAAGAGCTGGTTATCTAGGGGGGTAATTCCATTACCAGACTCTATTATGATTTCGTAGGAATTCAATGATAAAACTCAACTTGTTTTACTTCGTTTAATATTTGGAGAGATGAAGATATTTACACATTGAACTATAGGAGTATATCTCTATTAGGAGTAAACAGTTCTTCCGAGACGGATAGATGGTAATCTTATCCCATATCGGCGCTGGGCACTGGAACGCGCTCGGGCGTTTGAAGTTTACTTCCGACGCGAGTAAGGCGAAAGAGAAGAGAAGCGGAAAAGTGATGAAAGAGAGCGAGAACGAAGTGTCACTCAGTTTTTGTTCTGGAATAGGTGGCGCTGCATGAGCTTATCACATGACTCTGATTCGTGGTGCCATCTATCGAGTATCGGAGGAACTGGTTTTAGAGTGCATTGGAAAATAAAATTAATTATTTAATAATTAGCTGAAAAATCCTACATATATATATATAATGCGGCCCACCGGTGAGAAATGTGTTTCCAAAGCAGTCCACAAAGACTTTTGGGTTGGACAGGGCTTTTCAAGAGGATACAGTTTTTTTTTTTTTTCTCACAGGTCGGGTCAATCCTCCAACTTTCGTTCTTAACACGTACCTGCTTGTCTTATCCGAAATAAATATCTATAACTCGATCCATTAGCCAAAAGGATCCCTTTAAATTGTCTTCCCCTACAAGAACGAAGTCATTGATTTTGATTGGTCTCACCAATTTTCTTTCCATAGGCCTTTGCACTAAAAGTCCAAGATATTCATCTCGGAATCTTTTCCGGAAATGTCCGCTTAATCAATGGCGATATGTCCATCTCTTAGATAGGTTTACTTTGTCTAAATTGTCGATATTAGGAAATCCAACAGTCTTAATATCCTGAATAAACAATAAATTAGTTAAAGTTTCGAGATCGGGAGGATACTGGGACAGATATATCAGAGGCCGGGAATTTAAGACCGCCTCTACATCGCGAAGGATGGTTGTCATTTCTCCAAAGGTTAAACAGGATTTTCCAAGAACTCTTTTTAGTAATTTTTCACAGTTTAGATTAATTTTTCCTACCAGCCTCCTCACTAACTGGCAGTTGGTGAATTGAACTTCCGTCGTATTCTCATTTCAGAGGGAAAATATGAGATTCGGTTCCAGTCGATAGCATTCAAAAGACGATTTGTTCCAACAAAGTTGGAACCATTGTCGCTGTAAATAACAGAGGGATGGTCTCTTCGAGTAATAAATCTTCACAGATTCAAGAGAAAACCATTCGTAGATAAACTTTATATAAGTTCTAAATGCACTGGGTGATAAACGACACATGTAAAAATCGGGATTCAATCTTTATTTGCCGTTTTTAAGTGAAGAGAGCCTGCAACATCAATACCCGTCCCTTCAAAGGCAGACGTATCTCAAATTATATCATCTGGAAGAGTACATGGTAAAGTTTCTACCACTCTGGTTGTGTATTTTTCGTAAAATATAAATTTGGATAGTTCTGGGCTCATCAATCAGCTCATTTCTCAAGAACTTTTCATCTCTACTCTCCAAAATTTTACCCTCTCATCCGCAAGAAATCTCTCTCCACAATGTAAAATTCCATTTTATAAAAAGGACTTAATATATACCAGATTTGGGCTTGTGGAGCGCTCCTGGCGCCCATGGAATTTCAACGTCAACTTCAACGTTTGGATAGTTTTCTTCCTTCTTACTATCCAAAATCTTTGCCATACGTGTGTCAGTACAAATTGTACTCCGGCATGCCTAAGTAGCAAGTTATGATCGAATATTTGTCACTGCACAAGTTTATGATTGGAAAGTAAAACCATGGAACATTTAAAGTCTTCAGTGTTATCTCTTTTAACGATTTTGGTTTTTAGTCTAGGGAGTCCATCTTGGTCTACATAAGTCAGAAGATCTTTCAAATTATCTTCTTTATTAAATAATTCATCTTGAACAATTTTCAATAAATTCTTTTCAGCTAAGTCGATTTCTTGAACAGTCAAATTTCCGGTCAATTTTTCTTATGGTTGTCAACAATCTCGTACAAATCGAAGGATCCAAAATTTTATTCGCATAATCTTAAAATAGTTCAAAAAATATTTTAAATACATTTTCTCCTTGGTAAATGTCAAATGTAAAGCAATAGTTTTTCTACTTTCCCTCTGAATCTCTTCAGATTCGGTTTTGGGCTATTTTTCTTCAATTCCTTTCAACCAATCTGGCCCCACCCACCATCTCGATTTGCCTAATGCACTTATAGAACATTCTCGAACAGATAGATCTTAGATTTAAGTTTCTTGGTACATGCTTCCAGGTTCCGTTAGATGTCAATGATTTAATTTCTTGTACTCGATTCCTTACAAACACACCCCATTTTTCATTTCTTTCAATCCAATAAAGTACTGTTGAAGAGTCACTCCAATAGAAAACTGGAATATTTTCTAAGCCTAATGCTTTAATCACAACAGTTGAAAGACGTGCTCCTATGCAACAAGCTAATAGTTCCAATCTTGGAATAGTAATTTTACGAAGGGTGTTGAATCGACTCTTTGCATAAACAAATGACACCGAAATAGTATTATTTTCTATTTTTAGAAGAAATATCACAGCACTATAAGCCTTTTTGCTCGCATCACCAAAAATTTGTAAATTTAATCCATGAATTTTGTCAATATTTAAGCTTCCAGCAATTTTCACATATAATAAACAATCTAGATCCTTTAACTAGGAAGAAAATTCTCTCTGATAGTCATCAGGTAGGACTGTGTCCCATCCAATTTTCAAGTTCCAACTTCTTTAGATGAGCAACTTAGGAATCAATGTTCCGGAACTTAAAACACCAAGGAGATGGAAAATTTTGTGAACTATACTCAAAATGTTTCTTCTTGTTAAGTCGAAGGATAAACATTTCCATACAGCAGTATCACAGAAAATAATATCTTCATCTTTACTCCACACAAGGTATCTTCATTAGAAATTGAAGTGACTCAATTGTCTACGTAGAAAGACTTCATTAATCTGGACTCAGTTTCTGGAAAATCCACGTAATTCGTTTCTAGATGATAATTCAGAACAGCTCCTAAAATGAAGGGAGTACAATTTAAACCAAATACCAGACGCTTGTGTCTAAAAGTTTCGATACTTTTCTTCTCAAAGTTATCTCACCAAAGGAATTATAAGATTTCACAATTGGGCTTAAATATCGATATCTGAAGAAATGTTGATAATTTTCCAACCAATTTGATAGAAGCAGTTTGCAATAACAGTTTGTTTTCTCCATTGTTCATGGGATTGGAAACCATACAATGAATTTTATTTTGTTCAATGCTGACATATTTTGATGCTGTGTTATCAGTGTTAAAAGATTTCAGAGTCTCCGTTTTCTCAGTGGTTCTTTTAAAAAAAGCTCGATATATCTTCAAGTAAACTAAACAAGGACAAAAATTGTCATCATTATCTTTTAAACAATGTCCGAGTATCAAAAAAAGAAAACATAACCCATGACGTTTGCAAAATTCTTTTCTTTCATTTACATTCAATACATTATAATTTTCGCTCCTATGTTGTTTATTCTGACAAAATACGCATGAATAATCTGTTGATGTTAATAATTATGTAAAAGAAGGTATGTCTGATATGAAATGCTCTCTTGAACAGCAGGTGTCTCTGTTTCGCTTATACATGTACTTATCATTACCCCTATTCTTTCGCAATGTTCTGATATCTCTGAAGTTTTATTTCTTTTTGTTTAATTCTAATTTATGTATTTGAAATACTCTTTCGCGAGATTCAATTTCGTTCTGCAGGAAGCTTATGAGATTCTGAACAATCCATTTTTTTATGATTGTCTTGAATGCGAATAAATTCTAAAGTTAATTCACAAGGAAGTATTTTGAACAATACTGGACAAAGTAAACAACTATATGTATTCTCAACGACCACTAAGGATTATAAACTGCGAATTTGGGTTTCATATTTATCATATAAATAACGTAATCCATGAATGACAGATATATTATTAATAGAGATATATTCAATAGATTGTTTAAATGAATATGAATTAACATATCCTGATTTCCGAAACGCTCTCTCAAAAGTGTAATGGCAGCTGCATAATTCTTTTCAGAGAAACAAAAACCACTTATAGCATTCGCGGCGAATCTATTTAATAACGATTTTAGATAATTGAAATTATCAATATCACTTAATGATGTAACATTATGAATAGCATTTTCGTTCTGGTTCATGAAATCTAAATAATATTTCGAAATAATAAGTTTTAATAATAATAAGGATTGCCAAAAATTATTTCGAAATCGTAATTTTTGGTAATTTTACCGATTTTATTTCTGGAGGAATATGAAAATTATTTTCTTCTGAAGAATGTAAAATACTACTTTTAACAGAATAACTGTGATCGCAATCTAGTTTTAATCGCTTAATACATTTTTTGAGTTTCGTTTTGATAAGAATAACTTTATCTTCATATATCGAATATTTATCATTTTTTTTCGATTTCTTCTGGTGTCAGAATTTTTTCTATTTCAGAATTTACTTCTTTATGAGTAGAATATTTAATTAATAATAGTTCCAATATGCTTGTAAGTGTCTCTAAATCAGAATCATGATAATTAAGATCAGCTTGTATTTTTGCAAACCACTGAATTAATTGTGTTCTATAGGTCGAAATAGATCGTATTCAGCTCAATTCAGTATTCAATGCTCAATCAAGAAAACAATTACGAGTTCAATTCTATCAACAATAAGAATATTGTAATTAAAATAATACAGTTCAAAATTACTTCCTCCCCCTTCCCGCTTCTTTCCTGTAGAGTTTAAATTCAAATATAATTTCAAATCAAATTTCAAACTTTAATTTGAACTTAATAAATCAACTTTTCAATTCTATTCCAAAGGTCCCTGGTTTCGGTATCGCTTATGTGGTGTTCTATTGATCATCAAATTCAAAGTTGAGAGAGCTTCTAGAATAATTCAGCTATTCTAGAATAATTCAGCTTGTGACACTTGAAAAAGTGATTCTTCTATCAGCTATTTCAGGATGCGTGACGCTTTCTTTTTCAACGGGCAAAAATCTAGTTCTTTTAATGTAGATTTCATCTTATAGAACAGATAGAAGTCATACTGTGCAAGATCCGGAGAATAAGATGGATGGTCAAACACTGAGGTACTGTACTTGGCTTGAAACCTCTTGACAGATAATGTGGAATGAGCCAGTGTATTGTCTTAGTGGAAAAATTTGCCGTACGGATTATTTGTCAATTCCTATCGTATCGGCGATTCTATAACGAATGCTTAATATATCATTCTATAACGAATACTTAACGGACGGTCAGACCGAACCAGATTACCGACTTTTTTATATTGTCATCCTTTTTTTTGGAGTAGAAAAGCGATTCAGGCGTGAAAAATCTTCAACGCCTCTTCGTTCATCTTCAAAACGCTTAAACTATTCAAAAGCACGTGCACGTGATAAACATTCAATTACCATACACTTCTTTCAAACGATTATAAGTTCCAGTAGCGGTTTTTCCAATTTTCGTATGAAATTTCACAATTCGTTACTCGTTTGTTACACTTGTCGCTTTTCTGGCGAAACTAAAAAATAACTCTTATGCGAACGAAGACAACGGCTATACGGATTTGTTTACTGAAGCAAGAGCCACTGCATAAGAAAAAGATGGCTTCACGCTAAACATCTGTTTGACGCTGGCGCTTGGCGCATGAGTACTTCTGTAGCAGCGTCAGTGTTGTTATTTAATAGCCATGAGTTGTAAATATAACTTTTTAAAATTGTACCGTCATATTTCTGTTGATTGCACTACGGGGCATATACGGACATTTCGCATCGAAGTACTTAACTACCGAAGTATATAAATCGTCTAAATTAGTTTCTAAATTTTCAATATTAGTTTCCCATTCGAAACTGTGCAATTACTTCTTCATGATCCAGAAGATTTCTTCTAAATTATAACATTAAAAACTATTAACATCTGCTTATCATCCCCAAAGCAACGGTCAATTTTAAGATGTAAATCAGATATTGATTGTTCAATTCCACTTCCAAGAATTCCTTGAACAAAATTACTGGAGTAGATTGCTATTCAATATAATAATACATTTCACTCTATAACTTACTTCCCACCTGTATATTTAATGTTTGTACAATTACCATACGATATATTATTTAATGATAATTTTTCTTTACCTGTTTACGCATACGCAATACACCCTCGAGCTATAGAGGTCACTGACTCAGCAGCGAATTTTTTTATTTACAGATTACGTCTGTATCTCAAAGTATGAGAGCGTGCCTTCTTAACCAGTTCGCTTCCAGGCGATACGCTCGTTTTGGATCTCTTGTGCCCAGCGTATCACGGGCGATGCGATCCATGAGTGTCTTCTACGGCCCAACGTATCAATAGAGATACGCTTGATGAGAACGTTTTATTTAATTTTTTTAATGTTACTATAATGCGTTACAATACAGCAAAATCTATATAGATTATTTAAAGTGTTGAACTTGGTGAAATGGGCTTGGATTTTACTTCTGGCTACCTGGAGGGGGGTAATTGTTAAAAGTACGTGTTGCAGCACAGCTCTTTAAATGTAATGACATAATTTAAAGGATGCACTTGTTTTCGGTTTGCTTTTTACTTTTTTCTTTGTTTCTTAGAAGTTTGAAGGAGAATTTATGGCCTTTTAGGGGGGTTAGGGCTTTTGATAGCAGATGTTCTCAGCTGTTCGTTTCATTCGATCAGTTTTTATTTGTAGCGACAGTCGTGACGAAAAGAAAGTGTTTATCTGATGCTAAGATTTGTGGAATAATAATTTAATATGACAGTAATGTTAGCGAAAATAATCCAAATATGTACATAAACATTAAAGTAAAAAAATAAAAGGGGAGGATTAAGATGTGCCCTTTGCTCAAAATCTTGCGTGAAGTGTCAAAATATGTATGTAAGACATGTGACGTTGTACTATGCATTGAATTTTTTTTATAAATATACCATACAGCAAAATAAGATTTATCTTTTATATCTATATATTCCACATAATGGTACATCATTACACCATGAAATTTAAATATTGTATTTTCTTAAAAGTATGATTTTTTATATAATTTTATGTATAAAACATTCCATTTTCGATTAAATCTTTTTTTCTTTTGTATATATTAAGTTTAATGTATTTAAAATAATATATGTAAATACCAAAATATTTTAATGAATAGCCGATTTTAGAGGAATTTTTTTTACGAATTAGGCTTATTATCTAAAATTGTCTGGGCACAGCATGACACTCCGAAGTAAGAAGCCGCGGGCCCAGTGAAGCACTTCTTTTTTCTCCCTCCGGTAGCGAAAGGGTTAATAACGGGAACTTTCCATTACCAACTATGAACTACAGCGGGATCTATTCCATCAATGTATTGAAATCTTAATGTATATATGTTTATTTTTTCGTTCTTAATGTGTTGCCCAATTCACTATGAAAAGACAACTGGTATTTAACTTTTTGGAACTCTCAACCCCCCCCCCCCCCGTTTATCTAACACACACAACAAACCACCACCTATAACAGAACGTAAAAAAATTAACTAAAGACAAAATAATTAAGCATTGTGAAAAAAATAAAATTAAATACCCCCTTTAATTTATTTATATTAAATTAAAATTTGTAGTTAAATTTTTAGAGGGGAAGGAAGGCCTTCCTCTTTGTCAAATTTGAAGAATGAAGAGCTCTAACACACCTCACCATTCTCAGGACTATATACTGTATTAAAATAATTTTTCGGTGGATAACCTTAAATACCATACATAAAAAAATTCTAAAAATTTTCACACACACACACACACAGATATATATATATATATATGTGTGTGTGTGTGTGTGTGTGTAACAACTTTCTTTTACATAGAACTATTGAATTCAAGTTATAAACACAATGGAAGACAATTACAGTTTCACAGAACGATTTCATTTTAGCGGAGAGAGAGATTCCTGCTAATTCCCACACTGCGGGAATTACATAACTCCGCCTTTGGATGCAGATTATGACATCGTGAGTTAGCAAGAGTGTAGGAAAAGAGAGCGTTTTTCGCTGTGTTTTAGTTTATATTCCAGGGAAATTTCATTATCGACGTCAGAGATATCCTGTAGAGAAAAGTTACACCCTGTATCAATAATCATTAGTATTACCCTTTTTTTATAATTTGTAAATTAATACATAAACATTAGGATTGCTGACATGAAAAGTTTGACCATTTTGATTCAGTATTAGGTTGACTGTGTTGTTACATCCTGTTTTTCTATACAGATTTGTGTGAAAGGTGAATAGTACACTTGTGGATAAGGAGTATACCATTGATAGGTGGATAATACACATGTGGTGGAGGCTAAAACTGTCTATTTGAATTGAACGTTAAAATATGAGTGATATTCCTCGGGTAATCAATTTAGAAACCTAGATAGAAAGGAGGATCATTTAAGATACGACTGAGTTAATATGATTGAAAATAAGTTTTAAACTTTTTTACTTGTCTTCATTGCTCATAATTTTTTTTTATGGCTGACAGTGTTCTGCTGCAGAAAAATCTCACGTGCGGGCATGTCAGCATTTCTTATTCTATTAGCAAATATAAGTCATATAGATTTCTCCTTTGGATTGTGGTTCGAAGATATAGTGAAATTATTTACGACTTTTAAAACTTAACAATAACTTTATTTGTAGATTAACATAGATTTGTACAACTTTCAAGGAGGCCTATTTAAATGTTCCCATACTACGAAAACCTTCAACTGACTTCACAAAACTCTTTTTGTTCTCCCTCCTCGCGGGTGATACTGCCAGCGCTCGCGTAGCGGATGCCCTGAATCGTTGCTCGGAGGGGACGGGAACACTACATATCTCCACCAAACTCTGACGTTACATTTGTTTCCAAATTTAACTCGGCAGCTGATACTCTTAAAATTAACACTCAAAATATTCCCACAAAGCAAAATTAGTCATAACACTAAATGCACAATAATAATTATAATAAACGGAAGCAATACTTAAACGCGAATACTATTACATATTATATATTATCAAAAATCATACACATTATAAAACAATTAATATGAACTTTAGGATTTCAAAATTATTCAAATTGGTAAGATAATCTAAATGCAAGAAAATGGTAAGAACACATAAAATATCACAGATATACATATAAAGAAATCAAATGAATATCCATGCGTTCAGAAATAATTGATAATGTTCTCACTAAGCGCAATAACGCATCTGCATGAGGCATTTTAGTAGTGGAGGCTCTGAATCATTGTTCGGAGAAGACGGGAACTCTACACAGACTATGTAGAATGTGACAGCGCATTGTCTTGGGGAAAGAATTTGCCATTCGGATTCTTTGTCAATTCATACACACTGAGCAATTGAACAAATACTTAACTGACGGTCGGATCGAATGAGATTACAGATTTTTTTCGATATTTTCATCCGACTGTGATGTGGAAGGAGGACCCGGGTGTAAATCCCTACCAACGTCTTTTCGACCATCTTGAAAACCCTTAAACCATTCAAAAACACGCGGATGCAATGAAAATTCATTGCCATATACTTTCTTTTTAATAAATTATAAATTTAGTAGTGTTTTTTCAGGTTTCATGTGAAATTTTACAACAATTTGTAGCTCAATGACCATTTTTCAAATGGAATGAAAAAAT
>BMAW01003061.1:0-15832 GCA_019974015.1 Nephila pilipes
TATATATATATATATATATATATATATATATATATATAAAGTATGTCTATATGTATACATAGACACACACATATATATATGTAATGGCCGATGTTACCAATTATCCTAATTAAAGAGTCAAATCTTGATTATTAAAAAACCTTTAATTTTGACGTTTTACATTAACAATTATTGCACACACTGGACAAGACTTTTCACAAGAACATTTAAATCAAAAGTCTTTATTTATTACCCTCTTTAGCATCCAAAATCACAAATCGCTTTTATGACTACGAGACATCAACAAGAACGTGTTCCTTGCTTCGATGACTTTCCTTCGAGAGCGTACTCCCTTCACTGAAAGAGACAGCGACCTCTATGATCGAGTGTTTCTTCTAAAAAGCTACACTTTCGGCCATCCTGGAAGAGGAAGACATCAGCTTCTTGACTCCAACAAAAGAGGTCGCAACCTAGAAAAGAAATCTGAAAAGGGAAAGTTCAAAAGCAGTAACAAAGTTGAGAAATCAAATAACATTTATCGTCCTTCAAATATCATTGTCTTTAGAAATCACTGTCGTCTCTGGAGTGTCATCGTCTTGCTTTGTCATCTGCTTCTCTTTTCTCTTCTTTTTTGCTAATGTCTTTAAAACGCTGATAAATCAGTCCTGTTTGGGGGGGGGAATAGAAATAATGGGAAAAAGTCATTATCGGTAGACACACAGTCAATTGAATGAAGTGTAATGGAATATTTTATGTTACTCACCATCTTTTTATAAATTCTGCACAAGTTGTATTATTTTTAGGTCCTTCATGCTCTCTTTTTTGAGACCTCATAAGTGTCATTGCCTCTAATTTTAGTAATTTTTTATGATCCTAATTATTTCTATTTAAATTTAACATGGGGTCCAAATTGAGTGCTTTTTATAGCAACTGAGTCATCTAACTTATAGTAATGAGGCGTTCGCCTTCGTAAGTTATTCGTCTTCTTATTTTGGTCTTGAATGTTTGTTTTTTGACATCTTTTCGTAGATCGTTGCGCTGTTTTTCAAAATTAGATTGAAATTCGTTTTCGATAATTTCTTTTATTTGTTCAGTATGCTTGATATTCATTTTGGTACCAAATATAACAGTTCAAAAGGGGTAGTGTTGATATGGCGTTGATAGGTTGAATTAATAGTTTATTGCAGTTCATTAATGTAATTATTATAGTAATGGAAAGGATTTACAAGGGACAACTTTCAAAGAATAGGAATAATAACTTGATTTAGCCGCTCAACTTGTACATTGGCACGCGGCAGGCCTGTTGTAATCCGAAGATGATTTATATTTTCTTTGGAACAATATTCTTAAAATTCTTTTGATGTAAAGGCAGTGCCACGATCAGAAGTTATTCTTATTGGACTTCCAAATGTAGTTTTTTGCAATTCGAGTTTTGAAATAACTTCAGCTGATGATGTCGTCTTTGACAATCCTCAACCAGATGAATTTTGTAAAGCCGCCAATAATCACCAAACTATAATTATAATTTTTTTTTGCACTACTTTCTGAGGGTCATAGGTGATTTATGTGATACGTATGTAAAGTAAAATCTCTCTCTCTTTCTCATTTTTATAAATTGGATGAAGAAAGTCTTCCTGCGTTCCTTTTTTTTCGGTTTACTAGAATGCAATGCACACAATTAGCTAATATCCTTTTAATTTTTGACTTCAATTTTGAAATAAAGAAATGATCTTCCAAGTGTTTCTCTGTGTATTTAACTCCCATATGCCCTTTTTCATGAGCAGTTTTAATGATATCAGTTTGCATACTCCCAGGTAGAACTATTACTTCTTTACCATCAACACAATTATAGAGAATTACGTTACGTTCAAAATAGTGTTCGTAATTGGAAATTTTCAAAAGATCTTTAATTGTTTTTATCTCGCTATCCTCGTTCTGAGCTAATTTATGTTTAAATAAAACATTTTCCTTAGAAATACAAACATATTGATAGAACAAAAATAACTAATCTATTAAATACTAATTACAAACTATTTAGAGCATCAACATGTGACACTTTTGAACCAGATCGGTGTTCTGTTACTTAATTAAATTCTTCCAGTAATAAGACCCATCGAGCTACTCATGTACACAAGTCTGTTTTGGTCATAGTTTTTCGAAACGCTAAACAGTCGGTTAGGATTTTGAATAGTATCCTTAGAAAATATTCACTAAATTTTTAATAGCTTCTATAACAGCAACAGGCTCAAGTTCGTAACTGGAGTACTTCTTTTCAGCGTCTGTGGTCTTCCTACTCATATGATATGTTGGATGAAAACTATTTTCATTTGGAGATCTTTGCAACTAATTTGCACCATACCCATCCACGATAGCATCCATATGCGGTTGAGTTTCCTAATTTGGATTATACATTCCTAAGACAAGTTCCTGAGAGAGTAACATTTTAAGCGTATTAAAAGAATTTTTCTCTTCCTCATTGAATCTAAATTTGCTGTCTTTTCTCAAAAGATCTCTAAGAGTTTTAGCAATAATAGAATAGTTAGGAATAAAGGTACTTAAATATCCGATTAAGCCTAAAAACTTTGGATTTGTTTAAAATTAGTGGGCTTAGGAAAAGTAATAATAGCTTTGGTTTTTAAAGTGGGTGGACAAATACAACCCTTTTCTACCACTTGTCTCATAAATTCCTTCTTTTCCTTCAAAAACTGAGATTTCTTAAAATTAATTTCTAAACCATATCCACACGCATGATTGAGAAAGGGTTTTAGATTTTCAATTCTTCCCTTTTCTTTTGTAGATATTATTACATCTTCCATATAGGGTAAAAGAGAGCCATCAACGATTCAAGATCAAAAAATGGTATTTATGAATCTTTGAAAAACTGGGGGGGGGGAGTTACATACTTTAAATGGTACTCTTAAAAATTGATATTGTCCTACATGAGTGACAAATGACGTACATGTTCTACTCTGTTCATTTCAGTTCAGTTCATATGAAAAAAAAACAATTTTTTTTAGACAATAGTACTAAATACTCGCGATTCTTGTAATCGATTTAAGAAATCTTCAATCAATGGTAAGAGAAATCTGTCTTTAACTACAATGTTACTCAGCATTCTATAATCTATACATATTCGTGGAGCTCCATCTTTTTTCCTAACGATCGCAACTGGACAATAATACTCAGAAGAACGAGGTTCTATAATACCCTATTTTAACCATTCAGTTACTTGAGCATCTACAAACTTATTTTCCTAAAAAGGCAAATAAGTCGGTCGTTGGTATATTGGTTCATTATTTTTAGTTAAAATATTTAATTCTATGTCAGTTGATTTAAGCTTCTTCGGTTGGTAATTTAATATAGATTGACGCGTTTTATCTTTAATGGATTTTGAAATATTATAACCTATATTTTCTTCAATTTCATCACAATTAACATTAACTGGCAAAACCGATATAATATTGTTTTCTTCACACAGAGACTTATTTTTTATTGAAAATCCATTTTCATTTATGATAAATTCACCTTGCAAAATAACATCAAGCCCTGTAATAGCATTATGCGGTATGGCACCGTTTTCAACAACACATATGTCATTAGAGCACTTAAAGTTATCCATTTCTATCTCTCCCGTAAATATACCTAAGGGCTTTATTTTACAATCTCCTAATCCCGATAAAATTGAATTATACTGATTCAGTTCACAAATATTTATTTTTTCTAATATATTTTTAGAAATTAACGTAGCTTGACTTCTAGTATCTATTAATGAGTCCTTTAGGTCAGCACTTATTAATTCAATAATGGGCACGCTTTTTATTTAAAAAAGAAATTCAATCAATTCGATATTAAATCATGAGTCATAACCTATATCACGAGTTTTACACCTTTTAGTGAGTTTTGCATTCCACTTCTGATTTGTGGGATGGCCGATGCTAATAATTATTCTGATAAAAGAATCAAATCTTGAATGTTTAATACAGTTAATTTTGACATTTCACATTATCAATTATTGCACATACTGGACAAGACATTTCACGATTACATAAAACAAAATTTAAACTATTGTCTTCAACAAGGTCATCTTCCTTGGTCTAATACCTGCAGTCGTCTCTCCTTTGTGACTGTGCTCCCTTCACTAGCAGGTCTAGACCACAGTTTAATCTTGTTTGGCGCAGCATAGCCATATCTGGCTCTTGCGCCAATGAACTTTACATTCACTCACTCCCTTCACTAGCAGGGGCTGCGTCCTTCATGATCGGGTGTTTATTTATATACATGTTTGTAGCAGAGAAAAGAAGCGTGAAAATCTTTAACAGCACAGATATGTCAAAACAATCATTTTTATTTTCTCTATCGCTTTTCAGACAAATCATGGAATTTGAAAGACTACTGTAGAAAATTACGTATCTTCGCTTTTTTGATTTTAAGACATCATTTGCACATTTAGAATATTAATTTTTTTTAGTCATCCAAATGAATCAGAATCTTTTCGTTAATTTTTTATTCTACTCTTAATGAAAAATAAAGAAAAACTTATGTTTAGTTATAATAAGGAGAAAAAACTCTCATATACCAAAAAAAAAAAAAGGTAAATGTTATGATTATGCTGTTTTTTGTTATACCGGTATCTTGTTAAATTAAATTATGAGAGATACTCTTTCAATTAATTATAATTCTAGCTAGTATGCGCAAAATGCATTGGCCTCAAACAATAGCGTTTATTGTGTTAAAATTTTATCCAAGGTCTTGGTCAGAAAATTGAAAATGTCCGATTTTAATTTTTAGTAATAATAAAGAAATCAGATATAAATACCCACAAACTATAAATTTCTACACTGATTAATAATTACATAGATGAATTATTGATTAGTTTAATTAAAATTTTACGCGATTTGTTTTCGTATGTTACATAAAAATAAGACATTTGAAGTTTTTTTCCTTACAACTGAATTAATCATTTATAGTCATATACAGTATTTGTTACTGTAATAATTTGCAATAAAACTGTATTTATACAACTAATGTTTAAAATTATTAATCTGAGACAATGATGCAAAATGTTGACAAAAACAATGGGACCTGATGGCTGTGTTTAATGATGCAAGAGTCGGATGTAATTAACTATGATGCGCCAAACAAGGTGTAGTTAAATGTGGTCTATATGTTTAGAAAATTAATAGAATTGATTGACAATAAGGAGGGTCGAAAATATAGGATATCTAGGCCATCCCGGGATGCGTCACCCATGATTACCAAATATGATAAAATTTGTTAATTACAAGGCCCTTAAAGTACGGGAAAAAACAAATTGTAACAAGTGTTGCAGTAGTAAGAAAAATATGCATTTATCATAAATATTTTGTTTTTCTATAATTATAAGCTTATAACATCAATGATTTGGCTTAAAGATGGTCATTTCTGTAACGAATGTGGAACGCATTTCTACAGGATTAAGTTCAGTTTTCATTATAAAAAAATGTATAATAATTTTGAAAAGTGTGAGAAGATGAGATTGAAATGCATAAGTATTAACATATCTATATAATCTTTTGATTATATATATATATATAAAGTAAAATGTAGTGTATACTTTTAATTACATTTATGACGAAATTAACTCTTATTGATTACATAAAGCACATTTAGGAGATAATTGCTTCAGTTCAAATGACATTGACCTCGAAAGATGGAAATTTATTTTCATTTATTTTTGCTACCAATATTTGTTTTTTATTCTCTTTTATATGCTAATGTTTGTTCTCAAAGAGAAAATTACATTTGATTGAAGCAATGTTGTTATGTTTTATTTCTTTCATACGAAGGCAATGAATATTACTGAGGAGTTAGAAATTTCATGTTTTGGTTTGTACAACAAGTTACAATATAAATTGAAATATGAACACAATGTAAATTAGTTGGAATTCAGTTAAAGTAGTATTGTTGTATTAATAATTATTCCAGTTGTACTGGTTCATAATTTTTTTTTTAGATCCGCATATCACTTTGAAAAAATGTAATAAATAAATACAAAATTAAACTAAATTAAAGATAACTAGTTAGAATAAACAAATTAATTCAGTGCATCATAGTGACTTAATAAAAATTTCACATTTTACACTTCACGAAATAGTAACTTGTATTTTTTTAAGGATAAAGAGAGTTTAAATATCTTTTAATTTATTTCGTTGAAATTCAATATTAAAATTATTCATATTCTCTCTCCTGTCCTTTCACTTGACTGAATCAAAATTTACAAGTCATTATAATTTCATTTCATAAAGTAACTGTAAATGTTCGTCTAATGTAAGAATTATTTGCCAAGATTACGTTTTTCAAAAAGAAAATATGCTGGCGCAATTTGTTGAAAATAGTCTGAAGTTCGTCAATAATTAATATAAATTTATTTGAAATCTTAAAAAATTAATTATTCTTTGAAATAATTAAATATTTTGTCTCTGACAACTCTGATTAAATTGGAAGCTATAAAATTAAGAAGTAATTTCTTTCAAGAAATTTGATGAAAATCAAAGTTGACAGCACGCCTAAAATAAGCGAGTAGAGTTTCAACTCGTGAACGTTATAAAATCCAGAATGAATTTTTATCCTTATTAATATTTCGTAAACGTTATAAAATCCAGAATGTACTTTTATCCGGTACCAAATCAATAATTTCGAAAGGGTATTTATCCCTTTACGCTTCCATCACGTAGCTGGTTCGATGCATGGTGCTCTATCTGGACCTGTGAGGAAAATGCATTTGCTCCCACAGGGTTTCATTCCTTGATACCAACCATTTTATTCTGCCAGAGGCGTATTGGCAAGTCTGTTGATTTGAAGTGTAACAGTTTATGTGGTGATGTTTTCCTATCTGATCTCCCATGAACAAGCGGTAGTGGGATGCGGTGCGATCCCCCACCACCACTTCTGACGGAGTGAGTTTATTCACTGCAGTTTGGGAGTTATTCTGAAATTTGACTGGTTCAATTCTAGATGTTGATGACTCTGTCTTTAATGTCAGCTTCCTCAGTGGACGCTGCTGATTTTGGCGATGAAAAGTAGAAATTCACAGAGGAAGTGGTAAAACCATGGTGAATGAGATCTCATTCATTGTACAGGAAGAAAGAGGGTGTGGGGTATCAGCTGAATGTCCACAACCTAAACCATGGCGTTTTAAGGACAAGGTGTTTGCTCGCAGAGTAGGTGATCAGAGGAATCTTGGATCAGGTATGTCTCTTCCATCACATTCGTCTGACAGTGAGCAGTTCCTGGAGAAGGAAAACAAACTCCATGTATCAGGGTGCATCTCAGTACCGGAGGCTACAAAATGCTGTATTCTTTGGCTCGGGGCCCTCGCCTTCAGATAGAAGTAAGGACTTCCCGAACCCGAGGAACATGATCTATTTCTTTCTATAGGGGTTTACTGTCTTTGAGTAGCTTCATTGACATTACCAGGATACCTAACATTCTCCACTGATTTGTCCTCTTCCTTGTCTAACTTGCTCTTTTTATTTTCCTTTCCAGTTTTAAGATCACAGCTAACGCGGTTCAGTACTTGTCTATATTTATTCAATTTTGTTTCCCCTCTGATTTAATGTTAGTTCATTCTATTTTGTTCTGTTCCTTATAGTCTGTTTTGCTTGTTTTCGTTTTTCTGTTGAGCTTTTGCCAACCACGTCTTGCCTTATGCGGCATCCCATAGGAGAAGTGGGATCCTGGGGATGCTTTTGTAGCTCCCTTTGTGCCCAGCTAGCTGTAGACGGTTTCTGAGGTGAGCCTTTCTGTCAATTGACAGGGTGACAGAATCTCTTTGGTTTTATCCACTAGAGACACTCATTGCTCAAAAAGTAGTGCTGCAGATAAGAGGGGTGCGTCGGGTTTCTGGAGGACTCCTCGCCCTGATGCTGCGATTCACTATATCCTGGGCGACCTCAGGTGGCGTGGCCTGATAATATCCAGTTGTTGAGACACCTCCCATGTGCCAGGCTCATGGGGGTGGGCTCTTCAGGACAGAGCCACCTTTTATTTTTCTATGGATCGTTCTTTTTGTTGCCTGGGTGGCTTGTTTTGCCACATCTGTCTGTAGTGATCTGTGCTTTAAAGCCAATTTTAATTCTTCTTTTATAAAACAATGATGTATTTAAATCCTTTGCTTTCTTCAGAAATCAATTTTAAGGTATCTTTGGTGAATCGAAGGTCATCAAAAATTGAAATCTGCAGACAACCCCGCCATCGTCTTTCTTGTCACCTTCACGATACTGGATTCTCTCTCAGAGTCTTGCCTGATCTCCAGCTCACCAATAGTGAGTGTGTCCCAGTCCATTATGTGCACATCTGACAGAAGAGTCCTCAGGTGGATTTTCGATCAGGGTGTCAAATCAGTCCAGGATAATTAAAGGTGGGTTCTCACTTCCTGTATTTGATTTTAATGAGACCCCAATTGCTTCCAATATCAAAGCAGGTTATCTTACTTTGCCGTATCCGGCAATATATTCTGAATTCTGTTTCAGTCTTCGAGATTCGGACAATCAAAACACTACTTGGGGACAATTAACTGTTCTGGGTGGCTGGGCTGGACACTTCCACGGTTTACCAACCAGTGAATGTTAATTGAACAGCCTCACATCCTAACTCAACATGCCCCAAATGATTCGAAAATAAATTCAGAATTAAAATGCTCCAGGCTTATTTCCTTACAGAAATACAGAGTGTATCACAACTTCCTCTTTGTGCTGAGCCACTTCGTCTTCAATTTCAGCTTCAGCCAAACTAGTTCAAATATTGCCAAGGTGTGTGTCCTTCTGCAGTAATAGAGCCCTTTATCCAGTCCAGCACTTCCATCGATTCCTCTGCCTGCAATTTCACACATCATCCTATGGGCTGATATTTTACCTGCAAGGAGATTAATCCCTACAGCTTGGTCCCCATTCTCTAGGTGCAGTTCTTCCGCACCCCAGGCTCTGCCTCTGCAACAGCTGTTAGTAGTAAGCAAAGGCTTTTTCAAGAGCAAAACAGATTTCTCGCAATGCTTCCTAATCCTATGTTCATGTCGATCAAAATTGACATGCGATCCCTACTCAGCCTAAAAACACTTTAACACTGGCAAGGACATGAGGATGATTTTGGCTTTATGAAGTGGATGTTCTGGCTAATGGTGCAGTCAAATGGAACTGCAGTTTTATAAGCAAAAGCCAGGATTCGACATGGTTTTATGTTTTCCACTTTTATCAGATTTTATAATCAGCTTTGGTACAATCGATTTTAAACAGTTCTCATATAACAATAACATGGTTTTATTTTCATTTTATTTGTGCCTCAGTTTCAAATTTTAACTTGAGCATAGTGTTTTGTGTTTCATGGCATCACCTGGTATCTACATTATAAAAGCCATCTGCTGCAGAGCCGCGCCGAAGAACGAAATTCGCCGCCGCCATTTGGCGTTGTTGACTTGTCAGAGGGTGTGTGGGCATTTTTGCTTTTGGTGATGACGTGAAGCCGAACTGGCACGGCGTGCGTGCGGCGACTCCAGAGTGGGTTTGAGGCTTTTATCGGCTTTGGAACGGCGTCCGCACATTGGCAAAATTGAGAATATGGCGGTTTGCGTACTTCCGAACGATGGAATAACGTGTAGCGCGCAGGCAGTTGCTGTCATTCTTAAACTTTCATTCCAGCAGGTATAAAATATCTATCAATCTATCAGCCTATTCGATCTGGTGAGCGGTGAAAGTGCGGTAGGGTGGCTGGCGCGCCAGGGAATTTAAGTTTAAAGCGGGAGCTGGGCGGACGCGATGGGCAGGTGAAGGGCGGGCGGTGGCAGGATTTTGCGAAAACATCGTGAGCGTTTTGGCATTTAAGATGAAAATGGAAAACTTTTAAGGTAGGTAGGCATTTAAAAGGAGCACAGGACAGGTTTTAGGACAACTTTGGGTGAATTTTGAATTTTGAGTTTTAGAACTTTGAACAGCTTTGAACATTAGAACAGATGTTGGCGTTTTGGTTAGCAGTTGGTGATAAACAGGTAAAGGTATATTGTTTGGCATTATGGTGGCAAGAACAGGGTAGTAGGGCTTTTGAGAGTGACATGAACATGATTTTGGTAAAAACAAAACAAATTTGAAAATTTATTAGAGTGTCATAGCATAAAGTGGCCCATTTGTAAACATTTAGTTTGAAATATTTTGAAATGACATTTTGGGGTAAGAAATTTAGCAATTTTGTATTGTTTTGAAATTTGCGCTTTTGGTAGGCAGTTTTGTAATTTGACAAGAAAGTAAAGGCTCTTGATGAAATAAAACTTTGTTTTGGTACATTTGGCAGAAACAAAATCATTAAATGAATTTTACGTATTGGCAGAAGTGCATACAACGTCATGTTGTGGTAGTGGCATTTGAAATTAACAGCTTTCTTTGGTTTGTTTGGTGGTATTGAACAAAATGGACACGAGGAATGAATATTTCCAATTTATCCGCTGGGAAGAACAAATCTGTAATGTATATTTTCAGTTTTGATTCTTTTAGTTAGGCTCCTTTTATCTTTAAGAACTGTGTTTTTACGTTCTATAGGCTTTATTCATTGAAAGACACTTTCTTAGGTGCGTCAATAACTCTAGAAACTGCTGGGATTCTAATTATTTGAAAGTTTTGAGACGTTGCTTAAAATATGTTATGGATGAAATAGAGTGATGCGCCTCATCAAATACTTCACCTCGGATGCAGTTCTGGTCCTTGTCTGGCTCTGAGACCAATTTAATCTTCAAGGAGGTCAACTCTGACCTTCGATCTAGGCTCTGTTGCCCTTGGAGGTGCATGAAGATTAAATAGTGATGGTAGTGGTATTTGAGATTTCAAAGAAAGGTTTTCAAACTCTTTGTTTTGTGTGATATAAAAAGTGGTTTTCTTTATTCTTTTAAATTCTCTTCTCAGCTTCAAAACGCTTTTAAATATCAGGCATGGTGAGCCATTTTATTGGCCAGAATTCTTGGCACTCTGCATGCAGTTAATGCAATTCTTTCACATATTCAACGCGTTGATCAATCTACGTGGAAATGACCAATACATTTCACAATAAAAATTCAGCTGGCCTTTAGTATCAGCTCCCAGAAATACCCATGAAATTGCAGATAATGGTAATTTGTATCATTAACACATCTATTATTGGCACTCTAAACTATTAGTTTAGAGATATATTTTATATGAAAAATAGTGAACTTTAAAAGTTGTTCTAGTAGACGTAAAGAAAATGTACAGCAATAATAGTAAAGATCAGGTTTGCCATAGCATGTCCATGTTATTCAACAAGGAAAAAGAACTTTAACTAAGAAAAATTCTTTATAGTTCAAAATGATTAAAATATCTTTGTTGCATAGAAAATTCAGAACTCTAAGTTTGAATATATTTTAAACATAATGTCCACGAGGTTTAGTTTCAAATGACTCTTGAAACCTTGCAGGGCTGTGGTGTTTCCTCCTTTAATTTGGGCTGGGTCAAAAGTGTGCAAGACGACAACTATTTGGCACTCCTTCTCCTACTTCCACCATGGAGGACTTTGTTACCACAGGCAGTCCTCATCAGTGCATTCGTGCCCGGCTTCTTGGTCTTTGTATGAGATGGTGGAACTCTGTTCAGACAAAACCATGGGCCATGTTCCTGTGCCAGGCCAGTGAGCTACCTAAATGTCCAAAATAAAGATCTTAAATAACATTTTGTTTCACCTCACACATGTCTAGTACCTAATATCTATAAATTTGTATTTATTTTTGGGGCATAGATTCGTTGGAAGTTTGATGAAACCTTTTGACTCTGTTCACTCCAGAAATGGCGTCAAATTTAGCAGACTGGGCGTGCTAAGCTGACCATCCATTTTAATCCTCAAGCAGGACTGAGCAAAAATCATCTAGAAGAAGCTGGAATTCCAACCCGAAATTACATCAAAGTGAGCTTGAAAATAAACAAAAGATTGAAGCAAGAAAAGTCTATTTTGAAACCAGCAATGAAATTGTCAAAAATGTAACTGAAAATACCTTGCACGTAAAATTTATTTCAGAATTTAATTCTTATAAAATGCTGTGGTATTAGAATTTTATAAAGTTCCATACTTATAATTATAAAACAAATATATATCTTTTTAAAACCTCTAATAAAAACCTGACAGTGTAAGGTTGTATTTTCGAAAAATGTATTAGTAATAAGGTTACTTTTCTAAGGTTCTTACAGTGGCTAAATAATTAATAACTCTTTTAAAATATCTATTTGTCATGAAAATAATTGCATTAATTAAAGTATAAATAGAACTATAGAACATATAAATTTCTATTTGAATCAACAAGATGACTAATATTCTTTCTATTTTTAGTTGCCGTCATCTGAACAAGCTCCAGACTAATGAGGAAGTCAGGCATTAAAATAAGCGTTTACCCCGACACTACAAGATCTAAGGGTACTGTGTTCTTCAACTCAATGAAATGAGGCTTCATGTTTACATCATTGAATTATGATCGTGAAATGCATCAGATTAGTGCTTAACATTCAATCAAAATTAAAGACATTTCCTCTTATTTGTCAAAATAAATGCTGAAATGTCCCTTGAGCATTTAGCTCTCAAGTAAGAACTACTGTCTTATTTGTTGTGCTCTGAATTTAGTGCTTTGGAAGAAGGAGAGAAACCAATGGGGTGGGATGCCTTCAAGAAATGAGTCTTTAGTGAAGAAAACTTACCTAACTTGAAAAATTGTTCTAAACTGCTGAAAGATTGTGTAATAATATGCGACACAAGTGAAGGGCTAATATCTGGAGAGCAGATCATTTTCCATTGGATTATAGTTTTCCCATTGTCAGTATCAGGTATCATTGAAATCGAATGGAACAGTGGTACACTGAAAACTTGAGAAGTTTATTCAATCTGAAATTTTGATTCTTGCTGCGCTTTCAAATGGCCTTTATTTATAAGTTGGAGGAACGAAAACTTTGGAGCAAAAATGGATCAAACATTAAAAGCTATCATTTCAGAAATTTTGTTGTTCTAAAAGTGTGGTTGAACATGGGAGAATGGTAAGGTCATTTTGAAAGTGAGTCGAAAAATGGAGTCATCATTCGTTTCTTTTAGCTATATTACCTCTCGGATGGTGCAGCTTTATGGTTGCCTTCTCAATAACATCACACCCCAGAACGATCTGAAGTATTTAAGTGTTTAATGGCTTACTCACTCATAAGAATATTTTGCATAACTAAAGGACAGTAAATGGTACTTGAAAAGTTTGCAAAATGAAGAGATTCTTAGGTTTATAATTTATTGTGTCTAATATCCTTTGCAAAACTGGCTGATTCATTTTATTCATCTTTCGGACCATCTTTTCAAAGTTTTGATATTATCATAAAATAAAAATTCAGATGATTTCAGTACACTGAATTCTAAGATGACTGAATCAAAGCTCAGAGCTTTAAAAATTTGGTTAAATCTAAAGAAGAATTCTTCAAATTTTAAGTGAATCTTGTAGGCATGACATTACAACACGCTTTAAAAAGGCTCATGCTAAGATATTAAATAAATGTAGTCAGTCAAGGAACGAAAATTTGGAGACCGTTGAATGGAGGCAGAAAGTGAAAGCTGAGATTTAATAAAGAATCGAAAATTAAATTCTAAAGAGTTTGCTTTTGTTATTGTCAAAGTGGGTTGGACGGTGTCATGAATTTGGTTTGTCAGGATTATAAATGAGTCTTCCTTTGTGCTGCACACATGAAATAAATTTCCATAATAACTAATCTGATCCAAAACTTGGTATTTTCTTCAATTTTAAATTTAAAAATGTTAGGCCATTTCGTCGGTGCTGTTCTTTGTTGTATTCAGGGTGCGGATCTATCTGCTTCTTCTTGGCTAAGGCTGGCCTTATATGAGTGTGGAAAAGTACTGAAATAATTTTTACTTGGTGGCTGCAAGCCTGTGTAAATTTGATATATTTTAGTTTACTACTTGTCTTTTGTTTAAGTTCATAGTTCTGCTATGAAATTGGAGGCATGGTGTCTTTTAATCGACAAAATATCCCCTTTTTGAAATAATGAGATAATTATTTCTTGTATAAGTGTGTTTACGTTCTGTAGTATATCTGCAATAGTTTATGGGGATGTCACCTATTACAAATCAAATTCTTATTTCAAATTTGCACAATCAGCAATTTCAGAATGTGAACTGTAAAATGGATCTCGAATGTTGGCTCTAATCTGTATTTATTTATCAAATATTAAATTGTTTCTATTACTACCATAATAAAGGATTTTGCAGCCTTTCAAATTTAAGAAACAGTTGCAGTTTACTGAATTTTCAATTCGTATCTCTTCTTACGTTTGTTTTTGCAATAAAATTTTAAACACCTGTGGCTTTCCTTATTAAGTGGCAGGCTTCGATGGCTTTATACACATATATATCAGCACATGTCAATTAATATTGAAATTGATAAGAACAATTATTCTTTAAAATAAACTGTTTTGTGATCCTTCTCTGTCTATCACTATGGGCGTTGATGCCTCAATTTGCAAAGCTTTCAATCAGGTTTTGAGATGTGGTTGGAATTTCTGAACTTTTTCAATGTCACGTTTTCAAGACTAGTGCTGGAATTGTATGAGATATAATCAAAAGTTTTATTGAGTGTTATTACAAAATGTTTCCATGTTCTAACTGTGCGAGTCAGTGCTTCCAAGTTGGCGTAGTTGTTGAAAATCGCCTCTTGAAATCAGCTTACTTTTACCGTACAGTTCAGCTTGATGTCATGCACGTTGCTGTGCATCAAAAATATATTTTCAAAACGATTATAAATGTGGTTTCTGTACATGAAAATCTCATGAATGGAAAAGTATTAAAAGTTTAGAAAATTGTATGATGAATGCCTTTTTGTTTGTTGAGATTTTCTTAGCAAATGTTGGTCTTGATATTTTCAGCAAATAATTCAATAGATACATATACATATAATCATCTTGTGATATAGATTCATAGTTAGGTGATTTTATGGAGGTGTTCTTTATTTATAAATTCAGTAATTATTCGGGTTTTATACTGAAGTTTATAGGCTGGTTATATTCTCTCTTTTGTCTTATAAAAACACAATAATTTGATTTATAATAGGTATTTTCAATGATAACGATAGATGTTTTCTTAAATTGTACTACAAATACATAAAAGCTCATTTTTCTATCACCCAGGTGAATCTGTGGAAAATTAAATTTTAATTGACTTCTTAGTAAGGTGTCTTTTAATAATAAGGATGTTTCAAAGATTGTTGAAATAAATTGAACCAGCAATAAAACGAAATTAACAATAAATGGAACAATCAGGATAGTATTCTACAAGTAAAAGGTGTCTTGGTATTTATTTTATTCATTCAAATTGGAAAAACCATCAGCTCTAAAATTGGATGTTTGATGTAATGACAATAAATCACCAGTGTCATTTTTATTCATTCGATATTTCTGATATTTTCTTAAATCAATTGTTAATGATTTTAAAATACTGATTCTAATCTAAGAGGAAAATGAAAATGCAGATGGGGCAGAAATTAGAAACTTTTGACGTCATAAATGTTAGGGATGAATGAATTGATTAGTTTTTGTATAGTTATGTAGTGATAAGTTAGTTTCAAATTTATTTGAATAGTTACAAGTACTGACGTTCTCATCTATAAAACACTTAATCTTGAATTAGAGTTGAGTGAATGAGATGATAATTTTGGTATGATGTCGATAAGAAACTTTTTGCTAGACTGATCCATTGACGTTTAGTTTGTGGATAGACTTGTTCACAATAACGCGTACTTAATTTGTAGTTATTTTCTGCTAGATATTATTCATTTTACATCAGTTACATGTGA
>BMAW01003075.1:0-10338 GCA_019974015.1 Nephila pilipes
ACTGAGGATTTTAAACCAAATATTTCATTTTACCCTAATTATCTCAATTTATTATAAACTAATCTTAATTCAAATACAGTAGAATTTTTAGATCTCGATTTGCAAATAGTTGACAATAGACTTATTAGTAATATTTTTGATAAAAGAGAGAGATTCGAATTCCATGTAATTAAAACACCGTTTTGGAACACTAATCTACACAGATCCATTTATAGGAATATTTTATTGGGCTTTTTATTACGTAATAACAAATTAACCACACATAAAATAGACAAATTTAATAACATTAAAAAATTCTTCAACAACTGTTTGGATCACGATTATCCAATAAATTTCTTAAATACTTATATACATCAAAAATATATTAAACATCTTTGCGAATCGTGATCCAATTTCAAATCCACCACACAACAATAGGTCCACAAAGGCGGCTTGTTAGTGGTCTAGCCGTGAAGAATTTATTTATTTATTTACATTTACACAGCTTACATTTTTACTTACTCTCTGGACCGTTATACTCCTCTACCATACAACTTATTACCAACCAAATGTTTGCATCCTTTTACATTTTATTGCCAATCAAACAATGAATTAAATCTTTTTTCAATTTATATGGTGATGATGTGTTATATTTTTTTCATTTTGAGTATGTGATATACATCTTGAAGCTTAAAGAAAATTCCGTCTTACTACTCACATATTTGAATCTTCATTTCTTTGAATTTTGTAATTAATTTTTATATTTTGATTTGCTGATAATTTTTAGAATTATAGATTTTATTTTTGTAAATTTTATCGTTGAGAATTTTTTGCATTTTTTAATCATTGAACTCTTTTGTAATTTGGATTTCCCAATTCACCCTACCAGGAATTATAGATTTTATTTTTGTAGATTTTATCGCTGAATTTGTTTGCATCTTTTAATCATGAACTCTTTTGCATTTTGGATTTCCTAATTCAGCCTACCAAGTCGCAAGGGGGGAAGGTTGGTACCATTAAACTAGTTTAACCCCGCTTAATCGGTCCTTAGCCCGATATTGCTTTTTGACTTGCTGGGTTCCATATTTACATTTATTTTTCTTTCATTGTTACATTTCTTTCTGGATTTTTGTCTTTTTAAATTATTCTTTCATAAATGTTCAGTATATATATATATACAGGGTGTTTAAAAATTCATGTTCAATAATTTTTGGAGTGATAGGAAGCATCTAAACAAGCAGTTTTCACCATACAATGCATAGGCCGACAGCTAGTGATGAACCACAACAGGCCTATTCTTGATTACTATACATGCCACTTACAATCTTTCTATTACTGCATTATCCAGCATTTCACCTCTTGCCCTCAGCCAATAACACATCGATCAATAACTCCCGAGTCTAACATTGAAAACAACATTTTTTTTGCAAATTTTTTTTTATTCATCAACATAACACCTTTTGTTAATCACCTTTTAGGGTGATACAATCGTTCCAACGCTTTTCCAAATCTTTTTTTTTTTAATTTTTTTTTTTTTTTTTTTTTTTTTTTTTCCCACAAGAAATTTTTTTTGTTGCGAGTAAATAGCGATAAGCAGCTTTCTGAATCATCGACTCGTTGCTGTTTTTGTTCCATCGAAAGCAATCGCGGCACACACTTGGAAAAAACCTTTTTCATGCTCAATTTTTCATGAAGGATAGTAAATACACTTCCATATGATATCTGTGTCATCTCAGCAATCTCACGGACCTTCACTTTACGATCTTTCATTATAATTTTTGTCACTTCACTCACATTTTCCGGTGTAGCGGCTTCCACAGGTCTACCCGAGCAATCCGCGTCATTTGTGTCGGTACGACCACGTTTAAACTCGGCAAACCACCGACAAATTGTTGCTTTTGATGGACAAGGGTCCGGGTAACATTTTTCAATCTATTGTTTCGCTTGCACGGTGTTTTTACCCATTAAAAAACAATGTTTTATCAGAACACGAAACTCGGTTTTTTCCATTTTTTAAACAAACTACAAAACGACTTTACTCCAACCTCGATAACTCAGCTGTTTCTGGTCCGATCGACTTAAAATTTTGACACGTTTCAAGCAAAGGTTAGTACTCTAGAAAGACCTGGTTACTGGTTTACTACGAGCGCCATCTCTGGGTTTGTCTCGGGAGTTATTGATTGATGTGTTATATATATATATAATACTTCGGTATCTTAGAAATATTTATTGAAAACATTATGTAATTTAGTCGCATCAATTGTGGCATTAACGGGAGAGATGAAATTATCATAAAAGTATAAAATTTATTTAAGTTCACCGGAGAGGGATTCAAATAGTTTGAGAATTACTGCGGACGTACACGACCACTTATTGTGGTAATTACTTGAGAAGATGTAGATAGTATTCCCAGTTTGTTTCCCCAGGGAAGTTAAATTCAATTACAGATCACAGGGAAATGGATGAAGGAATCTTTAAGTGTTTTATATGAGGAATAATGGGTGGTAGGGCAATATTGTTATTTGTACAAAGCTTGGAGAATACTGATCTCATTTTGACACACACACACACACACACACACATACACACACACACACACATATATATATATATAATTATAAATATGTGTGTTTATATCCACTTAAATTGTTGAGATAATGAAAATGAAAAAGTAAATGTATATATGAAAATTTATTTGTTACTTACTGTAAAGGTACAGTTTATAAAAGAAAGAAACAAAAAGCGGAATAAATAAATGCATTAGAAAATAGGATCGGAAAGTAAATGGGGCGTAAATTAATATTCATCTTAGTTCTATTTCGTAAAATTGTAAAGGAGTTTTACTTATTTCTCGAGTAATACATTAAGATTTAGTTTCACTGATTCAATCGGATATTAAATTTTATTTAATAAATAAATCTCGTTGTAATAAAACTTAGTGAAAAATTAAGATGCTTATTTCAATTAAATGAATATTTTTTTTAAAAAAAATGAAATAATTATTTAATTTAATTGTTTTCCATAAGTTCGTAGAAGATATAAAATATGAGCTGTAAATCACACACACACAAGAAATTAATTACGTCAATGCAAATGGTATAATGAGATCAACACAAATAACTCAAAACATAATTCTTTTAAACTGCTGAAAAATATCGGTATTTTATGACTACATATGGATTAGCACCAAAATTAGCTTCTCCATAGTTGTATTGTCTATATTTAATAAGAGAATTTTGGGAATAACCCGTAGATTATCTATTGGATTGATATCAGGAGAGTTCCCAGGGTATAATAATGTCTCAATTTGGTTCTCAGACGTGAATTTCTTGATCATTTTATGCTATAAAGGTAAACTGCTCTGATCACCAAGGGGATGCAAAAAAAAATTTAACTGTATGAAAGGAGTTATTGTTATTAGTTAAAAAGTTGTAAGTGTTTTTTGGTATGACGTTTCAAGATAAGTTATATAAATAAAATGCAAAAAAGTGTTGTTATCAAAAGATTTATTAAGTTTATTGCTAATAAAGTAAAAATTTGTTTCTGAAAATCAGAAGTGGAAAGGAAACAAGTAAATATAAGAGTTTTTTATAATCAGAAGAGGGATTATGGGACCACGGACTGTGAAAGGAACTGAAAGAAACAAAAAAGTGAGCTTTGAAGGATTATGTATGTTTTATATGTAAGTGAAGTACAATCATGTAAATGCATAGGTCACCCTTCTTATAATGACTAAAATATGATCTCGAGACTAGAAATGTTCGAAACTTCTTCCAGATGCTGAAATGAAGAAAGTAAAATTTAAGTATAAATCGCTAAAATGAATTAATGAAGAATGCTGGAAAGAATAATTGTAGACAAGATTGAAAAAGGAGCAAAGGAATTAGGAAAAAGTATTATACTAAATAATTTACGACAAAGGCTGAAAGAAGAAATCGAAGTATTTTTTCTTGTAATAATTTTTTTCATGTCACAAGTGGTTGTCATTTCTCGAGACCTGCATTCGAAAATGAAAATGACCAAAGAATCCATGTTTTGCTTGATACGGAACCTCAAGTTGTTTACTTAGAGAATCAGTTGCTGATAATTAGGATTGAACTTTTTACCTTGCAAAAAGGATATTTACTTTTTTAGCTGTCAAATAAGCCCAGTCACTCATAGTGTAGGAATTACAACAGTAGATCTTCAGATTGAATATCTTTTAGGAAGTAATATTTAAGTTTTAATCACCCCAGACGTAGCTAAAACAGTTGATTTACTAGTTGGAAATTCGTTTTAGGTCTACCATATGTTGCTTAGACCAGGGTCGGTGCAGAATTACACATTTAATATGAGAATGGTTACGCATTTAGAATTTCAGAACTTATTGAAGAAACATCAAGTTTTTAATTGAAAGCAGCTAAAACTACTTCGTGTGAAATTATCCATGTTGAAGAAGAAAACAAGGAAACACCAAGCAAAACTGAAGAAAAGATATCATTATTGGAAAATAAATAGAAAGGCGAAAAAAGATTTCAGTGTAATTAGGAAGAGTTTGATTACGAATTGAGCAAGAAAATCAAGAACTAGCTGAAATTCAAAAAGAAAATGAGAAGGTAACGCAAGCCATATAGGTACAAGGTACCATTTAAAGAGAAAAAGAAGCATTATTTGAACTTGAAAGTAAACTCAATTTCAAGGAAAGCAAAAATTCTAATTTATTAAATCAATTAGAAACATTAAATAATCTAACCAGTCTATTAAAAAAAGAAAAGAAGAAATGCAGATTTAGATACAAGAGGGAGAAGCAAGGACACAATTGTTGGAGATTAATTGAGGAAGAATATTGAGAAATGAAAATGATAACAAGAGGACAAAAAATAAAAGAATGAAAAGAATGCAAAACAAGAACAACAACGTCAAAAAGAATTGAAGTATTTAGATGAACAATAATTAATCGAGCTTCAAAAGGTGAGTGAGAAAGCTTTAAATAGAATTGAAAGCGAGGATATTACTACTGGAGAAATAGAAAAACTAGTATTAAAAATGTAAATTAAGTCAGGAGAATTTCTAATTTATCATGCAGAAAACTGAGAAATAAAGCATGCGTTTTAAATGGAAGAAAAGAAGAACTACTGATTTCTCTCATTAAAAACAAGGAGAACGAATTAGACAAGAAGAACAAATAATGCACAAATAAATGAAATGTCGAAGGCGGGCCCTTCAAAAATCCCCCTGTACAGAATCTAATACGTTTGAGAAAAGGGAAGTCGAAATTTAAGTAGAGGCAGGAAATCATTTTCTAAAAGAAAAAGAAAACGATAAATGTAAAAGAAAAGGTTAATGGTTTCACTCGAAAGAAGGAAAAAACTATATGGAGATTAGAAGGGATTCCTGCAATATTCTTAGGTCCTGAATAGAGGTCAGAATAAGGAAGAACCTCCACAGATTGCCACGACCCAGGGTTTGAGTAGAATTACGGGAAGATCAAATATTTCCTCACTTCATTAACGAACGGTCGGAGGGACAAATGTGGCTATTTAGGGAAGGACGTGTCAAGGTTTACATATTCGGTTTTGTTGACGATGGGGAAAGTGATTACACCTGGAAAGAACTCCATGTAGGTCACCAAGAGGAACTAGGTCGGCAATTTACTTTACTTTCAATCCAATAGTCGTTAGTCTCAACACCTCATTCAACAGTGAAGAAAAAACGTCTTGTATAATTATTTCCTCAGGGGAAACCAGTTGAAATGTATGGATGTAGAGTGAAAAACAGCATTTGGAAATACACTCATCCATAAATTAAGGATAATGCTTCAGCAAATAAAATCCGAAACTCGGCAATGACTTATTCAAAATTTATTAAACTAAAGATAAAGAACAAAAAACTGGTTTTATGTAATTACTGTTCATAAAAACTGATTTTTTGCTCCCTGAACAGTACAATCTTCCTGATAAGCTTACCGTACATGGTGAGTATGATAGTAATACCATGTATATCTCCCTGAGCGATGAAATATAATTCGTTCAATGCCAAGGCATATGGGAATATCAAACTATATGAGCTGATCTTGGGAAGATTACTCCATTCAACAAACAATTATCTCCAGTTCAGTACACATGTGAGCGAAAGGTTGATGGAAACGCAACTCGTCAGAAAACATGTCCCATAAGTGCTCTATTGGATTCAAGTCAGGTGAGAATGTACTTGCCCGGTATAATGTCCTCCAGATTAAAGGCACTCATTTAAAATATTTGTATGGTAAGGACATGCATTGTTGCTACATGGCCTTAACCAAACGCAAATGTTCAGAATGATGTTCCGATAATTTGATCTTTCATGGTTTCAATTTGAACATGTGGGTCTGTTCTGGATCTCAAGTGTAATTCCACTCAAAAGATAAAGCATCACCGTAACTATATCATTCAATGATGTCTTGATGGTTGTGGGTACCTGGCACATTCTTCTCGCAAAAGCCCGACGTGAATCAGATTACAAGCTAAACCTAGGTCGAAAAACATCACACAAGCCCTTGTGACATGTGTCTACATTGCATACTTCTATTCCATGTTAACCACGGGTAGCCGTGAGCGGAACACATTTGACAGGCTGCAGAGCATATGGATCAAAATGTCCAAAGCGTATGTACACGGTTTGCCTTGAAACTTCCTAAGGGTCGCTCAAGATCAACTGACGAGAAACGTGATGGAGCTCCATGGCAATTCTTTTTTGCGAATACTCCAAAATAACAGTCGGTATTTGACATTGTAACTTGTGAGCGACCTGTACTGTAACGACTTCTGACATTTCCATAATTGTGGATTATTTACAAAGGCGTAAAGATGAACTTTGGGCAATTCTATGTTCCTCGGATACTTCCACCTGAGTAGGTCCCCATTCCAAGCAGCCGATAATTCTGCCATGTAAAAAAATTATTTATACGCATCCTCTTTGTCTTAACTATTCGGTTGTGGTACTGAGCGTCTTAAAGAACGCTTGAGAACAATTTCACTTCTTTGCTACTATTCCTTATATGCAACTCTCTTACATTTTTGTCATTGTGATGTACTATCAACGCCATCTGATGGCTTCCTGTATTTTGCGTATTATTCTTGAAGATATGTGCGATTATTCTACAGGTGAAAATTGTACTTCAGAGCTCGATTCTGAACTATCCTTCTGAACTATCCTTAATTTATGGACATAAGTGTAATAAGATAGCCAACATATAGGTGAAAAAATTCAAATTTTATTTTTTTTTTGTTATTTAACCACAGACAGATAAGAAAAGAAAAAATAAGATCTGTTAACTATGGCACTTTTTTTATCATTTTCGTATGATTCATTATAAAAGTTCTTTTTCTATGCATCCAAGCTCTGGTTTAATTGAACAATTTGAATCTATAATTGAATTTTTTGTTTACGAATATCAGAAGATTCTTTTAAGGGGGTTTGATAGGTTACTTTTAAGGATTGCTAATTAGTATTTTTATGTAATATTTGAATATCTTTAAAGTAAGATGAATGGATTTTATTTTGAGCATAATTAATAAGAATGATTACGTTAAGAGTTATTGATTAGTTATTTCCAATGAAATATTTGAAAAAGAAATGATTTTTTTTTTGAATATTTAACAACATTTTTAGAAATGTTTTAACGATTGCGTTATGCTAAGGAATTTCTTATTCTTATTTTCTGTGTTAACCATTTTCACATTCTAGAAACGGGATTTCATAATGTGAATGTTTGGCAATCGTTGATTCAAAAAATAAATCTATTCATTATGTACATTTTGAAAGCCTATATGAATTAGGAATTTCTATGCATTTGAGAATTAATAACAATTAAGTGAGTAAAAATATTAATTCTCAGAGATGTATGATATTGATATGAAAGATATATTAATTTGATATATTGAAGTACAATAAATAATGGTTTAAATTATTTAAATTCGATACTTTGTAACACGAATTTAATATTTTAAAAGTTTTAAAAGATCTGAATATTGATATTTGATCTATTGAAAGTTTTAAAGGATTTGATCTTTTGAAGATTTTACAGTATTTGAACATTGATATTTGATATTAGTATATGTGTATGTTATTTAGATTGTTATTTATGATTATAGAATATATTTGTATATTGTGCTGCATTAATAAATAGTTAAAGTTTCATAGCGAAAAGAAAATATAAAAGGACTGATTACTTAGCTACTCTCACCACCTTTCAACCCCTTGTCCAAAGAGGGAGATTTGTTTTACTAGCTTTAGCGGAAGGATTGTATCAGGTGAGAGCCTTCATATATTCTGTGTAAATGCATGCTCATTGTTTACTACTTTGATTGTCTGGGAGAAATTTCTTAAAAGTATAGAAATCAAACTTTGTTTCATTTCGGAACGTAAAGTTATATATCTCGTCAGGAATATATCTCGTTGTCCTAGAAAAAAATATTGTTGTAGGTTGGAGATTTGAATTCTTTTGTCCCAGACTATTAAGTAGTTGTATTAAAGCATTGATAATCTGCATTTGTTTTAATTCATCTGATTCACTGCATCAATTTTGAAGATTATAAATGCGTTTTGCTTAGTAATTACATTTGATAATTCGAAAAGTCAATTTGTATAAATAAATTTCATATCAGTGTATTCTTATAAACTTCTTGTTCTGTTTTGGCACCATGCCAATTTATTTATAACTATTTTCATATAATGGTTTAGATAATAATAACAATTCTTATTGATCTTTTTTGTGTGTATATCTTATCAATGTTTATGGCTATTACAAATAGAGTAATTCCGACATAATTGTGGGTTCAAAGTGATGTTATTGTAATGTATGGTTATGCAGTTGAGTTTTTTCTTGATGGATATCGTAAGCATCACGATTGTGCAAGTGCGTTTTTGGAGGGACATTTAATGTGTTGACGAATAGAATAGAATAAAATAAACAAGTTTGATTATTTTATAAGTAGGTTGTGTTCCAATAAAAGAATATTTTCGGTTTTATTGTGATATTTAACTCATATTGACTAGTGGAAATTTTACAAAATTGAATTGTACATAAAATATTTTTATCGAAATTTTTGATATTTAATGATTATTCACAGTATTAAGAAAATGAAAATGGTTTAGAGTTTGCTCTTAAATTTATTAATGTGTTTTGAATGTATCTGATTGTGCTTTTGAGGATATAGTATTATAGTCCTCTAAGTCGAACAGTTTCTTTACGTATAGTGTTTATTGATTACACTTTAATGGTTATAAGGAAACTATTATCTATATATTTGAATATTTATATATTAATGTTTCACTACATAATTTATGAAGAAAAGGACTGTAAGATGTGCTGTCCATTATTGTTTCATATGTTTTAAAAGTGTATAATTAGATTTAACCCATAAATCATCTATTGACAAATATCTATATTTTTTATTTTTCGAAAACATATTATTATATTATCCCTATAAGTTTTAAGAGTTATATTTTTATATATCTATATATATTAATATATATATAATAAAAAACTGTTACTAAAACCTAAAAGCCATGGCATTTTTAACTAAGTGTAGAAACGAAGATTTATGTAATTTAGCTGAAGAAATGGGAGGAAATCCAACTCCCGAAATGACGATAATAGGTCTAAAGAACATTATGAAGGAAAATAAATGTATTATTCTATATTCTATAAATCTATTATTCTATTATTATACTATAATAAATCTATAAATCTATATTGAAGAATTTGTAAAGGAGACATTAGAGGTGATCATTAATACTATTCTGGTAGAGACCAAGGGGAAAAAATGGAGTTAGAAGGTCAGCAAAAGCAAAGAGAGTTGGAAGCTCAGCAGATAAGAGAACAAATTGAGTTTGAACTGATAAAACTTGAAATTAAGCTTATGCCTGGATTTAATGAGCTTGATGACAATGTTACGATTTATTTCTTTTCGACAAAAACAGGCCAAAAGAGCCAACATAGATGTTAAAGATTAGTAATCGTGTCTTTTAACATTATTACCCTAACAAATCATCTAATTAATTAGAAGAGAATGGAAAGACAAATGTGAGGATTACAGGTATATTAAAACAATTTTGCTAAAAGTTTAAAACAAAAATCTAAAAGCTTTAGGGAAAAAGTTCGTACTACAACAGAAGATGGCTCAAAAATCTCAGAGGGACTTCAGTTATGAAATAACTATTTCGAAGAATGGATTGGAGGCTTAGATAAAACAGAATTTGAAGGATTAATGAATCTAATCATTACAGATCAGCTCAAGAAAAAGGTAACGCCTGAAGTACGAGAACATTTCTTAGATAAATGGGCAAAATTTACTTCCCAGTTAAAGTTAGGGGACAGAATTGATGAATATGATAGCA
>BMAW01003080.1:0-11609 GCA_019974015.1 Nephila pilipes
CATTATTTAAAAAATATGAGTTAAAACTTGTCGCAAACGTCTAAATATTGCATTGTTAGGCGAGTACGAACGTTTCCCAAAATTTCAAAGCTCTAGCTTGATGGACAGTTGGTTAAATTAACGATCGAAAATTTGATGACACACACACACTCACACACACACCAAGTGAAATTCAGGAAAACGTTGTAAAAACAATTTAAAGTCAGCATGAATTTAACTGACAAATCATTATGTTAAAATGAGTCAAAAAAATTGTATAATATAAAGTCGGAAACAATGGTAAAGTATTTAACTTTTCAATACCGAACACATATTATTGTCTCATTTTTAAGAACGAGTTTATTTTTCACTAAATTCAGGTCTAGTAAGAGCATATGTTGAGTATGTGTTCACTGAATTTTTGAAATGCTCCCCAGGAAACATTTTCAAAATAGAACCAGTCTGACATTGAAAACCAATACATAAAACAAGTTTACTGCAGCGCTTATATTAATTTAACATTTGAGAATTTCCTCAAAATCTATATAACCTGTGAAAATAGCCATCCAAAGCACTGGAACAAACTAATCAACATCCAAATATTGCATTGTTGATTCAGACAAATTATTTACGTTGATATAAATGTTGCATCAAACATGTTGCAATAGCAAAATATGGAGAGAGAAAAAAAAAATCTGTAACAATTGAATAATATAAAATAAATATTCACTCTATCTTTAGGCACAGAGCACTTAATTGGTCAAGCTACATAGGCTGAATAAATAAAACACCGCAATCCAACGTGCAACAGACAGAGATTGTCAACCTGGACTGTCATTGAATGCAACTCAGTATGCCTTAAATTTTTTTTAAAAAATAGGCCGACTTGAGGAATTGGTCAGTATAAAGAGTCTATTTAGGAAATAAACTTTATATCATAATGATGAGGTGTTTAAAGGGTTTCAGGATCCTTAAACTTCAAAAACTTTTGATTATTTTTGCAAAAAAGTATTTGTGTTTTGAAGAACACCATTGTTTCTGAATATTTTGGTGTCAAAAGTTTAACGATACTACCAAAACTTCCATTGTTATCGAGAAAAAAACTAAACCACATTTATATAACTTCATTGCTCGTGTTATTTTTCAACATTATTCTCAAAACAAAAAAAATTCTAACTTGCGAGCAGGGTTTTTCAGAAACTATTCATCATATTAGCATGAAATTTCATACACAATTTCGAAATAAGTTTCTTCCACCACGTTTTAGAAAAAGTTATTAACAGAAAGCACTTATATGTATTTTAATTGGATTTTTTTTCTTATAATTTCATTCTTTTATTAGTAATTATTTTTATAAAAAAAAATGTTTTCTCTAAATTTTTTTTAAAAAGAATGCTTAACTTTAAAACTGAACGTTTTCCTACGAAATATCGCTATTTTTATAAATTTTGATCAATGTTGTACTTCAGAATTCTGCAAGAAGTAAAATATTGAATTTAGTAATTATGAAAAAGTGTCTGATTTATATTTCTTTATGACTTTTTAAAATGTCCCGTGTACCAGGATATCCGAGAAATTCTGGAATATTATATCTAAAATCCTTTAATTTTGGGATATATATTTTTTCAAATTATTAGTAGAGCTTAGATTTTTCTGTGCCTAATAAGGACATTTCAATCTTTTTATAGAACTATTAAAGTAATTTTTCGCCGTAAAGTCTTTTTGCCCTCTGAGTTGAATGTGGTCATATTTTGCGAGATATATTTGCAATTATATAGGTACCATTTTTAAAAAAAAACTATCACACAATGGTTCTAAATTTGTTATGCTTCTATATAATGTACTTATGCATATAGTGAATCTAAAATATTTTTTTTTTCTAAATAATACCTAAGTCTTAAGTAATAATTTTTATATGAAAAAAGTAGAAAAAAAAAATTTAATCTCCAAAATTACGAAGTTCTATAACATTTTCAAAGAAAATATACCATAATATCATTTAAAAAAATAAGTTCGCTATATTTTTGTGTATTATTTTCTATATGATGAGTAAAATATTTTCTACGTTTATGGAATATTATTTTTAAAAAGGATACCTAAATGCAAATATATCTGAAAAATCATGTCCATATTCAACTCAAATGGAAAGAAAAACTTTTTGACCAAAAACTAATTATTTTATAGATCAATAAAAGGATTAAAATATATCGTTATGAAGCGCTGAAAATTTCAAATAATTTTTAAAACATAAATGTCACAAAAAGAATCTTCAATTCAGCATTTTATTTTCCCTCTGATGCCCCAGTACCTTTAAAAATTATACAAAAATATGAGAATTAATGTAAATATATATGAATATTTTTGGTGTCCAGTTTTTCTGCTTTGTTTCATTGGTAAGTTACATTGGTTTGAAAAACGTTTGTTGGCATACAGGGGTAATTGTTAAGCTTCTTCCGACTTCTGAAAAAACATTTTTGATTCCTTGTCACAAAAAGTAATGGGTCATTCATTTTATGAAGCAAAAGATTCTAATAAAGGGAGAAATATAACAAAAAAATCTTAATGTTTTGAATTGTATTTTTCTGTAACAATGTTTATTTTAAAATCACCGAAGATCTTTCGAAATATATGACCGTTATTTGATTGTTCCATTGTTACAACAGAATTTATGCGATATGTAACGGAAACGAAACGTTTAGTTCTGGGAATTAATACTAAAATGCCAGAAGAATCAAATTAGTGTTAAAAAATTACTAAATAATCTTTAAAATATAAGCAAGCCCCTTTTTAAGCTTATACTATTAATGTGCTTTTTTTCCTCCTTATTTCGCAACATTAAATGAGTTAAAGAAACATTAAATGAATTAAAAAAATTAAGTTTAAGAATATTTACACAGTTTTGTGACAATCACTACTATATCATAAGGGTAGAAACATATGATAGAAAGGAAGTATGTATGTAGGATTTTCCAGCTAATTATTAAAGAATTAATTTTATTTTCCATTGCATTGTAAAACCAGTTCCTCCGATAGTCGATAGATGGCACCACGAATCAGAGTCATGTGATAAGCTCATGCAGCGCCACCTATTCCAGAACAAAAACTGAGTGACACTTCGTTTTCGCCCTCTCTTTCCCTACTTTTTCCGCTTCTCTTCTCCTTCGCTTTACCCGCGTCGGAAGTAAACTTCAAACGCCCGAGCGCGTTCCAGCGCCCATCGCCGATATGGGATAAGATTAATTAGATTGCCATCTATCCGTCTCGGAAGAACTGTTTATTCCTAATAGAGATAACCTGTATATAATTCAATGTGTAAATATCTTCATCTCTCCAAATACTAAACCAAGAAACACAAGTTGAGTCTCATCATTGAATTCCTACGAAATTATAATAGAGTTTGGTAATTTAATTACCCCCCTAGACAACCAGTCCTTTGCGTAAGAGCAAACCATTGTAGATTCGGGATGAACAATCTCCATCACCCCACTGTCTACATGTATGAATATATAATAATCCAAAAGAATTAGAATTCAAACAGTATCAGTGAAAAAAAAATTTACAATCATGAAAAACTTACGACAAAGATAAATATGGTTTGAACGTATTGAAGAAAAGTCATTTCTTAATTGATTTATCACACACTCACACACAATTAATGTAGTAACATTCGTTTGAAAGATCGTTATGCCAAAACTGAAGCCTGAATTGGAGGTATATAAAATTATTCCTGTTCAATAAAGATATAAATTAACACACACACACACACATATATATATATATATATATATATATATATATAAATTCATAACAAATTAAAAGTTGTAGCTCAAATAATAAAAACTAGATTTTAATTAATAATTAAAACTAGTTAGAACTGCAGTTATTACAAAATTAAAATAAATTTATTGTAAACTCAAAACTGATAACAAAAAAAACACATTAAATTTAAGAATGGATTATTTAAAATTTAAAGAATCCAGAATATTATATTGCAAAAAAATATTTATACGTTGCAGAAAATATAAAATTAAAAATAATCAAGAATGCATATTAAACGTGTAAATAATAAAAATAATCATTAATTTAGAGCAACGAAGTTCAAAATATCAAAAACCTTTCGAAGATTTACAGAACAGAACAAAAGTTAAAGAAAAACATTAAGAAAGTAATATCAAAAAGGGAGATAAAGTAACTCTAAATATTGTCTCATGCTTGGGACAAAATACGGTGTGTTGATACTAGTAATTATGGATCTAACCTTCACATTTCAGCAAATGACTTTATAATAAAATGTTAATAAACCAAACACAAATAAATTCTCAAACAGAAAGTAATAATTCCAAAGAAAGCCAATGAAATCAAATTCACTATCGTCAAATTTAAAAAATCCATTAAAATTATACATACTAATAAATTAAAAAAACTTTAAAAAAAGCTAAGACATAATATATATATATATATATATACGTACTGAGTTTGAGGATTTTTTTAAAAAATATATTTTGACATAATCTGCAAATTCTACAGAATAAAATTAAAAACAAAATATAAAATAATTTATTTTAAAATATTACCACAATCGAAATTAAAATTCTCAACTCAGAATTTTATTCTCGAAATGATATACTGGTATCATTTTCTTCGTTCAAGAGCTTAATCTTGAAGTAAAAAATACATGCGCTAGAACAATACGCTCAGCATAAATTGAATTTTTAGGAAATCAAAAACAAACAATGAAATAAAGTCTCTTACTTGTGACAAGTTGAAACCCTCTTCTGTATACTCCTTTGGAAAATCCGAAGAACAGAGTAATAAAAGATGTCACTTCGAGGCGTGAAATTTAAAACACCAGAGCCTCATTTGCGAAACTTCCAACGACGTCACTGTGCAGATGAACAAATAATGTTAATATGAAAATGATAATCAAAACCGTGATTCATCGGCACTTTGATTCATAGTCGCTTTTCTTCACGTTTGTGGAGAAATTTCTCTGTCTCGAAGGTAAACCTTTTTTTTAAAAAAAGAGTACTTCCGTGAACGCTAATTACTTGATTATAATTATAAGATTTAAATTTGTCATTATTTTAGTTGAGAATTGAAAGTATGTGGGACAGGTGTTTGTGAATTGTGGAATGTTCTTTTCTTTTTAGAATGGAAGGTTGCATGCAAATATTTCTCTTTGTTATGCATGCAAATATTTTTTTTTTAATTGGAAAAGAATGTCTGATGGACGTAGGTTCTGATGTATAAATTCCTTAAAATAAGCATTTTATCGCTTCTAGAAAGTAAATCCTACTGGCCGATTCGCAATAAAAATTATTTAAGTTTTCTGTGAATTCCATATTTATGCTGAGGATAGTAAAAATAAATTCCTGGAATATATTTAAATATCATCAAATAAATTAAAAGCGAGTTAGGTAGAATTTCAGTTAAAGAACTGCTGAAAGTTAATTAAAATTAGGTTAATGATTTCATTTAAAATTAACTAGACTTTGTTTATGATTTTTTTTTCTCTGGTATATATTTTCATAAAATGTGACGTTGATATTGATTTCTTTTTATTCTTGTCGAATCTAATCACCTCCAATCGAGATGCATTTATTCACTGTATTCTCAAATGTGATTGATTGATTGTTTATTAACGTCGCACTTAAAATCAACACGAAGGTTGTTGGCGAAGAACTTCATAATTTCGAGCCTCGGTCAAGCGACTAGAATGAAACCTGTACTAGCCCCTCACTCATCAAATTTCTACACCCCGTCAATCTCAAATTGTGATGTGGCTTCTGTCGTCTGACCGTCATGGTCGAGTCACGAGTTCCAATCCTGATGACACAAAAGACCCACCTTGTAGAAGGGCTGATGCACGTCAAATCTGTCGAGGTCCCTAGACCTCCCATTGGTGTGGAGTGGAAGTTTGGAAAGGAAGGTGGTAGCTCAATTATCATAATCGTCACTTGACCGAGGGTCATAATTCCGAGGTCAGCATCCAATAGCCCTCGTGTTGATTCGATTGCGACGTTAATTAACAATCAATCACTCGACTGATAAGGACTTTAACACAATAATACTCGTAACACAATCGTTCAGCACTGACAAAAATATTCTCCCCATTCAAAATAAAGATTGTGAAAAAGTACTGTAATTTAAAATATAAATTAATGATTCTGACATTCACGGAATTGAATTCCATTTAACAAAGATTAAAAGGCCCGCTTCTTTTAAGTAAACGAATCTAATTTTTTGTGTAACAGAAAGAAATTAAAATCACTTTTGAAACAATGATATTGAAGCTCATGTCGCATAACTTTCGCTTTGTTATCCTTAATATCAATAAATTCAAGTCTTTTACAAATTGTGAATACATCACTATAACAGCCAGGCATTAAAACACATTTAAGGCTGCTTTCGCACGACTGTCACAGAACCCGAACGAAATTTTCAGCACATTTCCACGCACAAAATTGTTTCTATTTCCACGAAAGTTCATGACGTTGTAACAAATCTACTACTACAAAAAAAAAAAAAAAAAAAAAAAAAACCCCCCCAAAAAAAAAATTTAAATGGGGGGGAAAAAAAGCGGAGAACAAAAAAAATTAAAAAAATGAAAAAAAAAAAAAAAAAAAAAAAAAGATGACGCACCAAGAAGGAATTGTCCGATGGGGACGAAAATTGGCGGATAGCGAAAATTATGTACAGAATGGAAAATGATTCAAATTTCAGAAAAATTGAATGATTTATTTCAGAGTTACATAGCCACAAAGTAACGAGATTAATAAGGTGTTGACTAACCTATCGCCTAGATGCAAGCTGCCACATGACGTGGCATAGAGAGATGAAGATCTCTGATGGTCTCCTGCGGTATTTCATGCCAAATTTGCTACAATTGTCGGGCTAGTTCATCAACTTTCTCTAGTAGATGCAGTCGCCTTCCCATCATATCCCAGACATGCCCGATTGGAGAGAGATCTGGCTCGCAAAGGAAGTGTATGCCAAGTTGTAAGACAGCTCATAGCAATACGTGCCATATGTGGACTGGCATTATTTTGCAGAAAAATAAGGCCAGGGTACTGCAAAAGGAACGGCAGCAAAACAGGTCTCAGAATGTCGTCGACGTACCGCTGTGCTGTAAGTGTGCCTCTAATAACAACCAAAGGGGTCTGGCTATCAAGGGTAATGGCACCTTGTGACATTGGGCTATTCGCGGTTTCTCTTCACTAACCTTGGGGACTTTTCAATTGAGATTGATTGCTTTCGCTAAACAACCTTTGCCCAACCAAAAATGAAACGTGATGAAGAATGTAATATGCAAAGCAGTTAGGAATGAAGTGAAGCAGTTAAATTAAGAAGTATATAAACTCCATCTGAAGGAGTAGAGACGAGAGGAGAAGGAGGATCAGAGAGGTGTTGCAACGAGAGGAGATGGAATCTAAATGTTATAGTATTGGAAAGCTGATTTAAGGATTAGAGTTGAGATCCGAGTGTAAAACACTCGAATTAGAATTTGTTCTAGTGTTTTCAGCAGTTGTTCCAGATTCAGTCTAGCAGTTGGTAAGAAGCTGTTAAATTATTATTGGTGGGTTGAAGTAAAATATTAGTAAACTTGACCTGGAGAGCTATATCATTATTGTCTTAGAGGATATATATTAATAAATGTTGAAAGTGGTTTTGGTGGTTCTGTAATTATTGGTGTCATATTGTTTAATATTAGATATTAGTGATGGCACAAGATAACATCCGAGGTAATCGGATGTCATAACCTTAACTCCTGGTTGAGGACCTGTGTGGCGTGCAACTCTGAAAACAGGATCGGCACGCTGCCCTGGGCATCTCCAGACATGTCTTCAATGATCGTCAGGACACAGTTGGAAGTGGGATTCGTCGCTGAACACTATAGTTCCCAGTCAGCAACATTCCAACCTGATAGAGCCAAGCACTACTGTAAGCTGGCTTGACAGTGTGCAGTAGTGAGTGGCAGGTGGCGTAGTGGTCGGTACGAGCACAGATTTTGCTCTTTCAGCCGTCTGTGAATGGTCATGGTGGATACTTGTGTGCGGATCGCACGTTTGATGGTTGATAATGATGAATTAGGCGCTGTGATAACTGATCTGACAATCATTCTGTCATCCAGATCTGCTGTGGCCCTAGATCGACCGCTATCATGATGACGCTGAAATTGGCCATTGTCCATCTTTTCTAGCCAGCATCTTCTAATCGTCGCATCGCTTCGACCCATGTGACGAGCGATTCTCCAATTTGCCCAACCTGCCTCTTTCAATTCAATGATACGATCTCTTTCAAACTCTAACAGCTGCTCGTAATGAGCTCGAATCCTTCGGAAAGGCATTTTTTCAGTCGTTGAAAGATATCCTAAATCACAATGCAACAGAAAATTTGACCATCAGATTGAGAATCGCTTTTTAAATACACCTGCTGAGTGCACAATTCCGATGCGCTGTAGCTCCCGCTATTCATTCAATGGACACCAAATTTTAATTATGTTCTGTCCAAATGCCTTTGAGTGCGAAATTTCATTACAATTGGGCAACTCCTTCTTGGTACGTCATTTTTTTGTTTGTTTGTTATAGAGTGTATATCCATTTATGACGCAGTACTCTTATAATTTAGGAACATTCCAAATATTATCTTTTTTTTTACTTGATATAGTTCAAAACTCAATTAGCATTCGAGTACAGAAGACGAAACAGGGAACACATTCTGACCAAAATTGGTCACATCGTACTAGAAGCAACACGAGGGTATTGGCGACGGTCCTCGTTATTTTGAATCTCGGTCAAGTGATGAGGACGACACCTGTGAGCAAGCACCTTCCTCTCCTAGCTTCCGCGCCACGCCATTGAGAGGACTTGGGACCTCGACATATTCACTGTGCATCAGCTATACGGCGGGTCTTAAGTGGTATTTGGGCTTGAACCCCCGACAAACGAAAAACCACCGGCCGCGAGTCCACGACCATGACCACTAGGGTACAGTGGTCACTTTTACACCATAAAAAAGGGATTGATTCGTATAGAAATCAGTCGCATTATAAAATGTACTGTTTTCTGAAAGAAAGTGGAGTCAAGATATAAAATTAATATTCTAGTGTTTTGTTATCGGAAAAAGTGTTCTAATTTAGGGTCCTGTTATTTAACATTACGCGAAAGCGGTTCTAATCTACTCAAAACACAGTTGTTACATATTTATTAATTCAATGAACATTTCCTATGCACCTAAAATTAAAAGTGTTTTACTCCCTTTAAGCCTCTATAACTTTCTGTTAACTGTAAGACTGAAAAAGACGTTTTAATATGATTTTATACTTTACTTACATTTCTTGAGAATCTGTTCATCTGCGATGGAGATGCAAAACTCGTGCAGCTGTTTGTGATATATTTACCCGAATAATATTTATAGATATCACGGTTAAAAAAGCAAAACGCACGAGCAGTACTTACATCAGCTTTTCATTCCGAATTCATTAATGTTATGCATCACTAGGCACAGAAATCAAATAATTACGAAAATGCCTCAATAGAATGCAGTCCCGACAGAGATTAATTGCAGTTTTCTGGAAACATGTCATTGCAGCAGAAGTATTTATTTTAAATAAAAGGGCAAAGTTGAGCAATCAGGATATAAAATTCGTGCAAATATAAATAAAATATAAATATATATATTGATGAACGTTATTGTATGAGAGAGAAAAACAAATGCTATTTCTTTCGTTGGGTGAAAATATTTTCGCTCTTTTAGATTTATGCTATTAATTGATAAATGAATAGAATAATGATGATTATTCTATTCATTTATCAATGAATTTTTTAATGAATTGATTAATAATAAGTCATTTGTTTATTGGTATACATAGAGGATAAAATTAGCAGATCTCATTTAAAGCTCCCGTCTACCCAACATTTTGATTTCGTGGACGTAATGTTAATCCTGAGGAATTTCTACTACTGTTCTCAATTTTTTATTATTTTATCTATTTGAATACAATAAAGTGCATCTGAAAAATAAAAAAAAAATATTGAATGGTTCCGTGGAATTACTTTTTACCTCCGATTTTTAAAAATATTTTTTAAAGACTAGAAAACTCATAAACCAATCATTAAAATAAGAATAAAAATATTTTCAAACATTGGAGGGGAAAAGTAATTCTATAGAAAGATTCATTGTTTTTTGCTCTTTCAGATGCACTTTATTACATTCAAATAGATCAAATAGAAAAGATGTGTGAATTAGAAATTCCATAGGAATAACATTACGTTCTCGAAATCAAAATGGTGGACAGACGGGAACCTTAACGTTCCTGCAACACATAAGTGTAGCACTCTACAAACATTTACAGAGATATGATGAACGGTGTGGATTTGTGTAATGGATGTACCAACAGACATTTAATTCTGTGTATTAGATATATATTAGTATTTTCCTCCGAATCAATTACATCTGAGTGAATTATGAATAAATATTAATAATAGTAAATTTAATTAATAAAAGTAAAGTAATTAAGAATAGTAAAGATTTCAGGATGATAGTAGAAATTCCTTAGGATTAATGTTATGTTCACAAAAAATGGCAGGTAGAGTTACCAAATTTGGAAAAACTTCTTTTTAAAGCGCATTTTACTGTGGCAAAAAAAAAAAAAAAAAAACCCGGAACCAAACCCGGAATACATTTTCAGGCAGCAAAATTTCCTATTATTCGTGTAAATGGGCGACATTGTAGCACGAGCATCCACTTAGAATACAGTGCTATTAAAATACCCATAAATTCGATGTTTCGTCATTGAACACGTACAGTAACAAACACATTTTGCATTAGTGTATAGGTGACAAAATATGGAACAAAATTTGCATCAGAAATAGAGGATTGATTCAGATAAGTGTTTCGAACCGTTTTTGATAAGAAAAAAGAGATTATTCCATGCCAAGTTTAAATAATCCCCAGTTTTTAAATTAAAAGTAATGAGAGATCTGTCTTAATAATGCGATAACTGTACACCTATGAATCTGTTTATGCAAAGTGAATCACATTGATAAACAAAAATAATTTTCAATCAGTATTTGATAATCAATAGGCGTGTATTTACATTTGTAAGTAATATTCTTGCCTTTAGTACATCTTGCATAAAATCCACTGTATTCCTAACTTTAAAAATTCACTGTGAGTATTTATAAGCATAACATTCCACATACTGAACCTAGTGATAGTTTCAAAAAATAAATGTTCAAATTTTGGGATTCATATTTCTCTTAATTTTTATACAAATATTATGCAAAATGGAAAATTGTTGAAGTTTATGTGAAGAAAAAATAATAATTATAACCGTTCACTGTGCATAGGAAATAACTTCATCTCATGATGTGCGAAATATCAGCACTGTGCAAACAGTAGATTTTGAAGAAAGTGTACCAGAATTCTAAGAACTCGCCTTTTTGAGATAAACAGAATTAAATATTTCTCCCTAGGTGTACTAAGTATGTGTACAACTTAAAAAACAATTTTCGAATGTAATATTTTAAGAAACTTCATTAACAATACTTCCGTGACATCACTAAGAAACTCTTTAAAGGGTGTTTCGAAACTCATGAGCAAAAATTTAAGCGTTGATAGAAAACATC
>BMAW01003082.1:0-78407 GCA_019974015.1 Nephila pilipes
TTTAAACAAACTACAAAACGACTTTACTCCAACCTCGATAACTAAGACCTGGTTACTGGTTTACTACGAGCGCCATCTCTGGGTTAGTCTCGGGAGTTATTGATTGATGTGTTATATATATATATATATATATATATATATATAAAGAGAGAGAGAACGAGAGATAGCCTTAGATAAACAAAGAAGACAGCTGAAGAAAGAAAGCATTTTGAAAGTAACCGACAACAAAAACTAACACTGAACTTCAAAACTATAATATTTTGCGGTGTGCTTCTTTAAGCAATCATCAGGACGAAATTTTTAAAATGATGATGACGGTAATGAAACCATAACAAGTAAACGAAATTTAAAGCTTTGTTAAAGTTTTGGGTTGTCCAGTAGGGGTTGAAAACAAGATTCTTGAAGAGCATTTGCAGACAGCTGGTCATGATGCTACTTTTATAATTAACACAAAGTGAACAGATTTAATGCTATGCAAAAATTATTCAAAACAGAATTATAAAAAGTAAAAGCTCTGCAGTTCTTCAGTGTATTGGTAGACGAGACGACCAATACACTGAATAGGTATTGGTCGTCTCTGAATAGGTATAGGCTTTTCTTATTTCTGATATAGGTATTTCGAGCAGCTATCATTTAGCTTTCGGTATGTTGACCAAGAGATGCGTACCATTAAAGGTTTCCTTGGGCTCTCAAAAGTAATGGATCTAAGCGGCGAAAATCAATAAACACAATAATAGAAATATTGAAAGCAGCAGATTTGGATATTGCGTTCCTATGTGGACAGGTGGCAGTGTAAACCCGTGTAGCGCATTTAAAGGTGTCTAAGAAAGAATTATAATATACAGCTTCTTTCTATTTATACCTATTGTGCTAATTATAAGCTGAACTTAGCTCTGAGCAAAGCAAGTATAATGCTATTATAAAATATACTTATGGAATAAATGCATATGTATTTTCTTAGAGAATCTTTCTTAAGAATACAACTTCCAAGTGCGAAAATTAGGGAAATTTTTCCAAACATCCAAGGTATCCAAGGGGAGAAAAGTGAAACTAGATGGATTGAGAAACACGACGAGGCTATATTTCTTAGAAACATTGCCTGCAGTTATTTACACTTTGGGCAAGATAAGCAGTAGAAACTCGCATTCCTGAAGCAAACCCCAGTCACTATCCACTGCAATTTATGAACTTTAGTTTTTGCTAAGCTTTAAAATGTTAATAAGTTTTTTGGTTGCTATATTTCCTTTGTCAATTCAGTTGAAGAGCTCCAATCTTGACCACAATAAAGGAATATCAGTGGTCAAGGCAGTGAAATCTGCGTCAAATAGAATTCGAGGCAACTCTGAAAAAAAAAAATTAAAGGTATATTCGAAGAAAAAAAGCGGATCGCTTAGAAAATGGTCGTTGATACAAAGATTCCTAGAATCTCAATGCTGTTCAACAAAATCATGCTAATACTCGCATGACTGAACCTATGAATTTTTATCGAGTAAATATATTTTCTTATTTCTGATCTACTAGATGTTTACTTTGATAAACAAAATAACGTTATCATATGGATGTTACACAAAGTAGGCCCCCATTATTATTTTGAGTCCTACTTTCCTGATGGACATATTGACGCCGCGCGAAAATATGAATGCGACTTATCCACGAGTACAGACGCTCTTTCTGTAGAGTTACTTTCGGGGAAAGAACTTTGATTAAACAAAAAGATGACTATATAATGGAAGATTTCAAATTTTCTTCAATGTTTCCTTATATTTTACCAATTACAACTACAATTACTGAAGGGTTCTTTAGCGCTTTAAAAAGAATAAAGGCTTTTTTTAAGATTCATCATGGGTGAAGAAAGACTGAATGGTCTGAGCGTGCTAAATATATACAAAGGCATGAAAGTAGACCCTGAAGAGGTTTTAACTATATTTGAAAATATAAACATTAAAAAATTACAATTATAATTTATTTAATATCCTTAAATAAAAATTTTCTGTGCCATATGTATTTATTTTTAATATTTATTCGTAATACGTGAATAAATAAATTTTTAAAAAAATGTAACTTTATTTTCACCTCCACCTCTGATTTTTTTCTGGATTCCTCTGTAGGTATATTAAAGTCTTTTTTTTATGTTAATCATTTGTATTTTAGAATCAGCATGCTTTTAACAAATGGCTAAACCAATTTTAACGTTCGACGCGAACTGTTTTTCGTTTCTTTGGAGGATTGTTTATTCACTCTGTGGTGAACGGTGGGTTGACCTTGGGTGACAGGGGCGATTCTTCAGTTTGCAGTCAAATATTTTCAGCTATATTTAAAAATCTTATCCTTTTTATGATGATGATAGACTGTCATTTTCAGTACATTTTCATTTGATTTCTTACTGGCCGATTTTTTTTTTTTTTTTTTTTTTTTTTTTTTTTTTTACTGTTTTGTCACATTGAAATGTTTTTTTTAGAAGTCTTTTGTGAAATATATATTATTCTCTACTTTTTTGATCTTTATTTTCAAAACATTCTTTGCACAAAAAACTTTTTTTAAGTTTTTTTTTTTTTTTAAATTTGTATTTTTCTAGTTGAACCAAAATGAGCTTGTATGCATAATTTCAAAGTTCGAGTATATCGAGAAGTGGACGAAAAATTGCTAAATGGATTTGCGCTTTAACTTTATATACATACAGACTCTTTTTACCTTATATACAGTAAGTTTTCAAAACTTTTGATCCAAACGTTAATTTGAAATATCAACAATAATGTGTAGGACATTATCTTTATTTATTTTTTCTTAAATTTTTTTCTGCCTATTACCGATACTTAAAATGAAATCGTTATTATTTTTTCGACCAATTCGATTTTTAATACTGTTATTTTTACTTTTCACTAGAATAAGGATATTGTTATAACATCCGAGACTGCTGTATAGAATGTTAAATGATTTAGAACAGGATTTAAGGAATATCTATTATAATATATAATTAAAGATATATATTACAATATATAATTAAGGATATCTATTATTAATTAAGGATTTAAATCTGATTCTAAAAGACAATTTAATTTGAAATAAAGTTGGGAGTGGGGGGTGAATCCAATATATTTTATTAATAGTTTTTATATTTTAGGAATTTTTCTTCCGAATTTAAATTTTTGTACGTATCCAAATATCAATACGGCCGCTTTAGCCGGTTGGTCATGAGTTAATGGCCAGCGTTGCTTCTGTCGATTCGTGAGTCCTGGTACCACTAATGACCCAACGTATAGTGGGGCTGAGGATGCTCATCTGTCGAAGCCTGTACGTTGGGATGACATGGAAGAGTTAATAAAGAGGGATACTAGCTCAAATGTCGTTCTCTTAGTTGACAGGGTTCAAAATTACGAGGTCCGTCACCAATAGCTTCCTTGTCGCTTTAAAGCGCGACGTTAATGAACAATCAGTCAAAAATCGTCAAGAGCGATGCCGTCATCGTTGTTGAAAGTCGCTTGATTTGATCGATGTGTTTATGAAAGAAATTTGCTTAAATATTTTATTATAAAGGCATAAAAATAAATAACGGTAACTTAACTAAAGTAACAGTTTTTGAAAGCTCATTTGACATGAATTTGAATTGCTTATGTGATGATTTTTGATTACTCTTTGCGAAAAACGTATCCCGAGTTCCTTACTATTCCTTACTAAATGTTTTTTTAATGAAAATCCAAAAGGCAGATTTTTTTTTTTTTTTATAGAGACTGAAAATTGAACTTGCCTATTAATTAAAATAAGTGAAAAACTGGGTAAATAATTAATCTTAAATTCTTTGTTTTTAATTTCAAATAAGAAAAAAATGCAAATAAAACTCAATATGATCTAGTATCTTTCATTCCTTTTTGATGCTAAAATTGTGCAAAACTCCTTTGTTGAGTATTTTTTATCGATACCTCTGTTATCACTAAGCAAATATCCATTACATGATGAACAGAGCATAGATCGACAGAAAAGCATGTGTCAAACATCTCTACATGGTGGCATTGGAGAAGGAAAAAAAGCATTGAACCTGATCTAAAAAAGTTATCTGAAATCTATAAAACTGGAGGCCTAATCCATTTTTATAGACTACCTGCAGATCAATCTTTCGATAGTTCTTTTGGTTGTAGTAAAAACATAGTTAACATTTGTTGACAGTATCTAAGATGAATTGTAAGGAACAGTTGTATGAAATATTAATTTGATATTTTCTTATAATTGTGTTTTATTGAACAAAATTTCAATAGAATAATAAAGTAGCAGTAGTAATAGTAAGTATTGATACAATATATCTTATGAGAAAAGTCAAATAGTTTTAAATAAGTATGCAATAATAGGACAACTAAATCACACAAATATATGTATTTTATTTAGTTTTTTGTTAAGAAATTGTTTATTTATAAAAATCTTAATAGTTTTTCTGTGCTAATTTCTTTTTAAATAGAAATTTTTCGACTGTTGTTGCTAATTTATGTTTATACATGGAAAAAATTATTCTAAATAAGCAAACAGCCTTACTTCTGCATTTTAAAGAATCGTTTAGTTCCTTGGAAATTTTATTTTAGTAAGAATCTTACAGATTTATTTCAAATATCACAGTAGAAGATTATTCTAAATAGGTAAACAGCCTTAACTCTGTATTTTTAAGAATCGTTTAGGTCTTTGGATATCTTTATTTTAAGGAGAATCTTACAGATTTATTTCAAATATTACAGAAAAATGTGCTCTTGAATGAGAATTTGTTTATTATGGCATGTTTTAATAAAATTGTCTTTCGTATCTCTAACTTATCTTATAATCGTATGATTTAGTATATTTTTCTCACATATATTATACATACAAGTAGGTCGAAATACAATGGCTCCCACAATTGAATATACACCTCTCACTCTGTTTTCGGAAGGTCTAAAACAATATAATTAAACATGTACTTGTATTTAATATTTACAGGAACAATAAAAGGCACATTACAAAATATATTAGATGAAAAAAATGAAGAATTGATAATATTTTAGATACAAAATTTTTGCGTCAAAGCTCCAAATCTTAGAGTCACAGAATTGAGGTACTCACTGTATAAAAATCGTGATTTTGCCACCATTATTTTTTGTAATGTTTTCTCCTAGCTTTGTTTCTTTAAGGTACTAATATTTGATTTTTGGGAGAAAAGATATTTTAGGTGTGAAAATGAACTCCATTACTGTGAAACAATTTATGAAATTCAGAGAATTGTCGTTTTAATGTTTGAAGTAGGTAAATTTCTGCTTGATGTTGCAAAGGAAGTTAAAAGTAGTCACAGAGGTTACAAAAAATTATCCAGAAGCATATAAGACTTGGATAAATTTCAAATAAACATGAAAGAATTAGAAAAAAAGAGTTCATCAGTTCAATGACCAATAGAAACATCAATCGAAATGCAAAAAAAAAAAAAAAAAAAAAACCCTATTTAGGTGAGTGCTGTAAAAATTGCCTCTTCTACTTAAACAGCAATGGGAAGAAGAGCTTCTGCAGAAACAATTGGAACAGTATTCCGAGAAGAAAATTATAATGGCTACATAGAATAAAATCCCGCAACTCCAGAAAAAAGGATTGCATTTACTAAAAATCATATTTCAAAGCTCCAACATTTTCAGAATAACATAATATTCAGTGATGAAGGTACATTCAATTTTTTTTGGAACTGATAATTAATGGTATGTTTTCTATGTCACTAATCCTAACACTGAACTATTTCCTAAAATACCACTCGCAATGTCAAGCTTAGATAGAGATAGTTTAATTCTTTTATGAGGTTTATGTCTGCAGAAGCGTGGGAGAATCAGTGATGACGGAAACTTGGATAAAATGAAATATTTGGGTGTACTGAAGAATAATTTAAAGGTGAGTGCTTTAAATTATTCTTCAGCAATTAGCTTAAGAATCAAAAAGTATGTTTCAACAGGATAATAGATCAAAATATACTGTCAAAACTGTTAAGTTATGGTTGTTATACAATTGTAAAAAGTAATTATATGCTCTATCTTAATTTTCCTATCACATTGTGTTGGAAACCTTGTGGTCTCAGTTGGAAAAAACTGTTCAAAAGCATAATATTAGGAGCTACTTTTTAAAATCAATGCACACCGTTTGGAATGTGTTCTAAAAAAAGGATATGTATTGAAATATTAATTTGTGTTTTTTGAAAAAAAAAAAGTTTAAGTATTGATACTAGGTGAATACTCAATTTTGGGAGTTAGAAAACTGCAAATGAAACTTAAGAATTACGGTAATTAAAATAATGTAAATTCTTTATTTTTGTTTCTTAGTCTAATACATTTTGTATTTATATTTCATTGTTTATATAAATATTAAAATTAAAGAAGTATTGAATGATACTGTTATACACCTTTTGAAAGAAATTTAGTAGTGTAAACTCCTTTTTGGGTAAATTCTTAATAAAATAAACTCTTAATAAACTCCTGTAAATTCTTAATAAAATTAAAAAATAAGACTGTTTTAATGAGAAGAGAAATTTTCGATCAACACAATCTAGACTTTCGAATAATGCGAGTATACACTTAGAGATTGAATATTTACTTAATGAAAGGAATTAGAATTTAAATAATTAAAGCAGGTATATATTTGGATAAGACGATCATAAATTTAATATTATTGCTATGAGGGATACACAAAGAATAGTTTATCGAGAAATAACGGTAAAAAATAATAATAGTGATAAAAATCTCAGAAATAACTGTAAGATCTACTGGAAGCACATATAATATACGATTTGATAGAGCCTCTTTCTCCCCTAAAATGTTCAAGTAATATATTATTTAATTACACAAGCAAAATCGGCCTAGTAATAATAAAAATTACAGCAAGAAATATTAGAATAATGCTAATCAATAGCTCTGTTGGAAATAAATTACTCGGATCCCGCCAGGAGGCGCCTTTGTCTCGTGTGAGTGAGAGCGCACGGGTTCATGGGTAATATTCACCAGAATGCTCTTAGATCTTGACCGCGTAAGGCGGGTTATTACTCTTGACCGCGTAAAGCGGGTTATTTCTCCTGACCGCAAAAAGCGGGTTAAATTGTAATATAGGCTATGTGGAAGCCTTCTGTAGTTGTAAATAATGTAAATATTTGTTTATGTGTGATTGGCACGTGGAGTCCTAAAATAAATGTGTAATTTAAATTAACTGCTCTCCCTATATTTTGGTTTGGTGGATATTAATCTCCAACAAGCTCTGAAAGAACGTTTAGATAATCAAGTATCAGATTTTGTTACTTATAGATAGAATATTGCGTACTTGGTTAGACATTTATAGTTTAAATTTTGTTTCCATAAATATTTTAGATGAACAAATGAAACTAACATAAGCCATTATTTTCCAATGTTTTAATCTCGCTAGTTGATGTATAACATCTTTGATCAATAAACCAATACACACCATTTGATTGATTTGACAAGTTTTAATGTGTTTTTTTTTCAGAAAAAAAAGGTGGTCAAATCATGCATATTTTATTAAAGCGCAATTTGATCTTTCTAATAATAAATTATTATCTTTTGCTTTTACGAGAAGAATTTCACATTTTAAAAAAGGGAGAATATAAATATGATGAATAATTTTTTAGATTATTTTTGTTCAGAATTCCTTTTACATACTTCAATAATTTGTCATTACAATTTCATCCGTAATAAAAAACAATGATTTAATGTTACGATTGATTCTATTGTTCCTACAATAACAGATTATTCTAAATCGACGAACTTATTTTTGTATTTTTGAAAATATATAATATTTATTCATTATTGTTTTAATTATAGAACAGTATTTATTTCATTAGTGATTGAAAATGTTTTTTACAAATGCTGTATCATGCAAAGTGACTGCATTCATTTAAATTATTACAACCTGAATATATGTGTGTGTGATATTTTTTATTTTATTTCTTATTTATATAGATTTTTTCTTTAAAAATTTTCTAACTTTTCCTTTCTTTTCAAAATTATTTTTTTGGCTATTATTTCTATTTTTATATCTTTATTACACATACATTCAGCCGGATCCTACTAACTCGCAAGTCAGCTTAACTCTTCGTTTTACTATGGCTCCCCTTTTATGAGACTAGGATTAATCCCTTTTCAGGTAACTTTAGAACTTCCTGTTAAGAGAAGACATTAATACACCCTCCTTTCTATTTTACATATCGTGGGATAAACAAGTCATGGAATTCCAATTTGCAATAGCAAATTTTACTCCGAATAAGAGAAATTAGAAACATGAGATAATAATAAGTCAAAAGGTGTTTGCGCAACTTAAAACTAGTAGAAAAGAAAGCACAGGGATAGAGAAGACATTTTTTACAAAACCAGAGCTAAAAGAAATAAACCAACAAACGAAAGGCAGGAAAGGATACATCAAAAAGCACACAAAAACTAGACATGCAAAGAACAAAAGCTGAAAAGGAAAGTAAAAAAAGTTCGAGGAATAGAGATAACTTTAAAAAGACCCTGAAACGCTTGAGACCAATATTTTTAAAACAAAGTGACGATAGAAAAAAAAAAAAGATTGCTATCCAAGTAAAAAGTGCTAAGTACCAAGTCTTAAAGTGACAAGAATAAGATACAAAAAAATGAAAACAGCGAGGAAAGTTTGCATTCTGAATATCTAAGGCAAGAGGGGGAGGCGACAAAATGCAGACTGTAACTTTTGCCAAAAAAGAGAGAAGATATTAGTTCAACTGAGCAGAGATGAACAAAATGTTGTATTTGAGATGCATCTGTTGATAGTTTAGGACTATGAGGGTAACGTTTATTTTAGTATTTTTTTTTTATTTAACTTCTTGTTTTGATCACGATCAAAAAGATTAGATTGACATTAAACCATTTTTAACTGGTCAAATTTTAAGAAGAAAAAAAATTTTCTTGTAGAAATGATTTCTGTAATGATTAACAATTATTTCGAAAGAATGTAAACGTAATGCAGGAAATTCATATCGATATTGAAATTTATATTATTACCCAATTTATATTAATACTGGTCATGGACCCGGCTACCGTGAGTTAACGTACGCGCCCTCAAAACACACACACACACACACACACACACACACACACACACACACACACACACATACATACATACATATAAATGCATGCAAACATGCATATGTTCTTAAAATTTTTTATTGCTTTTGTTTAAATGTACAGTTTTAAGTTGTTTTTATGTTAAGCATGCTTTGACCTATGTGCTTTTTTCAATTATCAGATAGTTCATGACATATTTTTGTAAGCCTCGTATTAAACTTATAGAATATAACTATTTTTATTGATTGCTTAAGAACTATTTGTTCTGTATTTTCTTTAAAATGTTTCCAGTAAACAGAATATTGTTAATACAATGAAACTACATTTAAAAAAATGCATTTTATTGTTATCTCTATTCTAGATTAGTAGTTTCTACATTTATAAATCGTTGTAGAATGTTTTTTTTTTTTTATTGGGTAAACAACAAAATGTTACCCGTGCAAGCGAAACAATGGATTGAAAAGACCTGGACTCTGTCCATCAAAAGCAAACATCATCGGTGGTTGCCGAGTTTAACGTGGTCGACCGATTAACAAATGACGCGAGAACGCCTGGGTAGAACTGTAGAAGCTGTTACACCGAAAACGTGTGAGTGAGTGATAATTATAACTGAAAGATCGTGAAGTGAAGTCCGTGAGATCTGTGAGGATGATGACCATGATATCATGGAAGTGTATTTACTGAAGGTTCAGCTTTATTGAAGTGAAGTAAGGTTTCCATGTCCGGCGCGGTGCACGCTCTTATTTCGATGGAACAAAACAGCAACAGTCGATGATCCAGAAAGTTCTGTTTATCTCTTACTGCAACAAAAGTTCAGAAAAAAAAAGAATTTTTTTTTTTGGGGAAAAGATTTGAAAAGCGTTGAACGATGCTTAAAAGGTGATTAACAAAGGTGTTATGTTGTGAATAAAAAAAAATATAACAAAAATGGTTGTTTCAATGTTAGTCCGGAGCTTATTGATTGATGTTATGTACCATAGTTAAAACTAGTTGAACTAAATCAAGAAGTTCTTGCACGATATCAAAATCATCGTTCGTGAAAAGCTCCAATATACTCTATACTTCCAAATAATAAAATGTATTTGCAATATTGTACTTCAGAGAAAATTTGTGCACCAACATTCTACAGTATCTACACAACACATGAAGGTATTTCAAACAAAACTATTTAATCCACCATATTTTGATTTTCATATCACTCGACATGGGCAACTATTAACAGCTATTTTGACTATTTCTTCCTCCATTAGAATAAGATAAATTTTTATCAAAATAATAACAAAATAAGTTCATAAGCAGTCTTCACCATTATTCGATCCATTTCGATGTTTCTCCTCAGGAACAGGTATTGTTTGTCAACTGTGAAACGAGGATATTTATGATTAAAATACTAAGCAGTAGTATGAAATGTCGGAGAGATAAAATATTTTCGGCACTTCTGTAACTTCCACATATCAAACAAACAGACCTGAAAGCCTTTACAAGTAAACGAAAATTGTTCTTCCTATACAGTATTAACTAATGAATTGAAATATCCACATAAGTTTTCTTTCGATGTCAGAAGTTTACTCATGGGTAGTAAAATTAAATTTTAAAGGACCTTTAAATATCAAAGTTAAGACAATTTTAAAGGCTGTAACTTTCGATGTTTAAAATCGATTGAGCCATGGAAACAGGTGTCTCTATCTGTTCTCACGCTAATAGATAACACCGACAAATCCAGGCAACTAAAACCATGACAGCGCAGTTTCACCGTCTTATTGTAATTGGTGTGGAGGTTGCTCCTTCCGACACGATTGGTCCAGCATGTATGAATAGCTTTTATGGATTTCGACAGTTCTGAAATGACATAAAAGAACTTGATTTTCTAGAAGTCTTCGTGTGCCATTAGGGACCTCTGTGAAACACTGTGGCTCGTGTACCGTAGGTTGGTCATCCTCCCAAAGGCTGCATTCATCGTCCGTCAGGAAAAATCAAAAATCTGCTAACATTGGAAACAAAGTTGGCCCTAAACTTGCTAAACTTATTACTCATTCTATCTCGAATAGAAATTTCAAGCCCACAAAACACATTTAATGAGACAAACGAATATCACCAATCATCTTTCGTTATTTAATAAGGTTATCTTCAGGATATGTCACTCTTCAAATAAAACTTTATCGTATGTAATTCAGCCACTCAAAATTTATCTTGAAGTTTAGTACAACCATCATAATGGTTGTCAGTAGTATCAGTAGATTTTGAACTTCATATATCGTTAACAGATGGCGCACTCTATATCGATTCTACAACACCAGCTAAAATTGCTTAGCTGCACTGAATATGTAAATTATCCTTTGCCTCATTATTTGTTTTTCAGAGTCAGTTTGAGCAAAATCGTGTATTGAATATCTCTTACATTTCACACACACACACAATGCACACACACACACACACACACACACACACACACACACACACACACACACACACACGTCAGTAATTACAATGTGATTTGTGACACTAGAACCTGAATGACCTTTTCCTACAATGTTTGAAATTCTATATAAATAGTTATTTTAAATTTTTTCTTAGAATTTTTTTAAGATGAGAAAATCACACAAAAGGATTGTTTTGTATGTTAAAATATAAAAAGAGAACTAAACAATGTATTTTTAGTTGCTCTTAATGCGCCTTATTTCAAAATATTTTTTTCATGACCATTTATAAGTGTGATTCAATGTGACTTTATTGAGTACTTTGAGGGAATTGCTTTATATTATCAACAATTTAAAGGGAAAAAAATGCTATGGCTTAAGGTTTTTTTTCGAAGTCTTGGATCCAAAGACGTAGACTTAATTTAGTTAAAAGATGTGTTAATATTTAGAACCTATCTTCACTTCTTATAATTGAGACTAATTAATTTTTTTCCTCTATAACATTACAAATAAAAAACTAAAAATTTGATTTCTATTTAATAACAAGATAAAAACACAAGAGACTTCTTCATTTACAGTTCCTAAAAGCAAATCTAGTATCAGACAACAAGTTAGTACTGCTGTAATTGGGGAGGAATTTAATGACTCATATTTGCAATGGGATCAAAGAAAAATATTTCATTTTGATTTCATTTTCTTGCGTCTAAATTATATGAGGGTAATAATTTAAATACGAAGAGAGAAATATTATCTTTTCTCTTTATTAATTCAAATCCTCATAATATTCAGTTTTATTTCTTTAAATAGTTAAATACCACAGATGTTATATTATTTAAAAGTAGGGAAAAAAAACGCTATTTAAGACTACTACTGCCTTCCTTCATTACTCAATTCCACAACCATTTTGAAGTTTAATAAAATAGTCAATAAGCTCAAAACTCTAGTTGAAGATACGGAAGAGAAGGACAATGCATTTTATTATTATTTATCAAAGAATACGCAAGATCATTCTGTTTCGAATCCCTCTTAACTCAATTAATCTTAGTTATGTTCAAATAATAAAGTCTTAGCTTACCAAATCATTCATTCCGAATCAAGCTTTTACTATTATTAAGCTGATTCTACTCCTATCATTGTGATCGGGAGTCACTTTCAACTACTTCAAATATGAATGATTCATTACGATTCATTCCTAAATGCAACATCTATCAACTTGTCGCTATCCTCTATCTACCTTCTCTTTGCTCTCGTTTTGTTTCGCTTTTTTTTTTATCACTATCTCTAATTCAATTCACTACACTTCTTATCTTAATCTAATTTATCTGTTCCATTTTGATTGGCAAGGAGTTGTTGGTTTATGTTATTCAAATTACCTAAAATTCGCGAGGTTAATGAAGAGACGATCGCGAGTGGCTCAACGTCAACAAGACTATTTCTTTTCTTAAGTAATATATCTTTCTAAAGTTGTGGTCGAATACTTTATTTTATATTTTTACTTTATTAAGATATTTTATATTTACAAATGATTCATATTTAATCTTTTCAAAGCTTTATTTTCTTGTGGAATATTTCTGAAAAATATTTCTGTTATCATTTCATATCTAACGAACTTTTTCTCAAAAATTATGTTGTTTCTGGGATATTATTTTTGATTTGTTTTTTCCCTACGGAAATATGATAGACAACTTTCGTCCAATTTTTCTCATTTTCAATGACTGATAATAAAAACTAACCAAGTCAAAAAGCATCACTACGTCTAATTTTATATTTTCTTAGCTTGGCATCACGAAATGAACCATAAAGAACTCACTGTACCAAAAAAACTATAAATAAAATCCCCCACATCAAATTAATTTATGGCATTTATGCATTTAAATCACACTTTTATGCCTTTACTGAAAGAGACTCCCCAAAACAACCATTTTGTTTTTAGTGTTTTCTCTATATTTGGAACACAACCGGCCAAAACACATGACTGAAAAGATATCAAGCAGCGTTGTCGTGGGATCGTAAAACTCGGTAGAGATATAACTCAAGAATGTTGTTTCTGAAATCCCCCTGGGGTAAGTTTGGAGGGGGTAGAAGAACCATCTCTCTCTCTTTTCGGCGTTTCGCATCATTTGTGTGAGGTCTACGGGAAACACTTACGTTAGATTTTGAAATGACAATCACGGTGTTTGACCAAAACTTTCTTGTTAAAGTTATCGGAGCAGAAGTAACAGCTTACGGGGAACTTTGTATCGTAGTGAAGACTTGTCTTTAATGATTTGTTTTCCCTTCGATTTCGTAGAAGGTTTTTTTAAGGAAATATTTCTGATGTTTATTTCAAAATACAATTGCAGTTAGATTGTATTTTGTAGAGTTTTAGATTGAAAAAAAAAAAAAAAAAAAAAAAAAAATGGCATGTAGTTTGTAATGTTTGTTTCTGGAAAAGATCTTGTTGCAAGTGTTTTTGAAATTACATTTCTTATCGTAACGTTCTATTTAAGTATATATTTTACTTATGTTTTAACATTTTAGCTTATGTTATGGTTACATAAAGACGCATAATTCCAAGCCATAAAGTTTAGAAATGCTTTAGAGACTAAAGGCTGTCAAACGTTCCAGATTTATTTTACAACTAGCAAAAACTGTTTTCGTTTATTGAAATTAAATTATAGATATTATTCTAAAATAAAAAATATGCATGTTCTACACACACATTCTCAAAATTAAGTTTTAAAAACAGAAATAGAAACGTAAAGTATGAAATGAGATCAGCTTTGTTTTGACGTTTATTTCCGTTTAAAATCCTTTTATAAACATTTTACCTCAGATTACCAGTGAGACATTATATCAGGCGCTATCTGTTATACATAAGTTTTAAAAAATTAGAAATTCATTTCATATTTACATTATTCATTAAATATTTAAAATTTGGTAAGAGATGAGGTGCTCTCTTAAAGTTCTTTCATTTCCCGGAATTTTAAGGATATCAATTCCATTTTCAATTTAATAATTCGAATTAAAATTTATCACGTCTTTTTTTTAATTCTTAATTTTTAAAATTTGCGTTGTGTGTGTGTGTATGTGCTTACTTTGTAAATATATTTGACCCAATTATGTTACAATCTACTCTAAACTAAGTGAAGTGGCATTATTTACGTTATAATATGTATTACCATCAATCCAAAGCCTTTTTCTTCCCTCTCTTTCTCATGCTATTAGTAAATAATTTTACAGTCGTTTTACTACAAGTTTTTTGTAACCACGGATTTACGGACAACTGTCCCATAATAATATTCGGGTGTATATTCTAACTTCAGATTCGACAACTTTCACCACATGAGCGCATGCGCATGTACTATTAGATCTTTGAAAGACAAAAATTAATGGGAGGTAGATAAGCAAAAAGTGAATATTAATTAACTTTGGGTCAGATAAAACTGCAACAGTCACATTAAAAATTATATTAATGGAATTACAGGTAAGGGGCTCAAAACTATAATGTGGCAGATTGGCATGAAAGTAAATTAACAATCGTCTGATTTAACTTTGTAATTGATTGATTAATTCATATTAAAACTGAATAAGAAATTTAGAGTAATTAGTTCAATTCCTTTTGAAGTTATTTGTTTAAAAATGGAAAAAAAAATGTAACATTTTAAATTTTCCCTATCGTGTGGAAGAACAGAGTTTTTACTTTTATTATTTATTTCATTTGAAATAATATAACCATAAAGCCATGTTTTTTAATTGAATAATTTTAGGTGATATCCTTCAACGAGTTTAATTATATGCTCTTTACTACACATGTTTCACTACACATTTTCTCTTTTGCTTTTGAATTTATGGTTCCTGGTAGAAGTAGAATGCATGTATAGAAGAAAACATTCTCCTTTGAGAAACTCGCACATCACACAGATAACTTTTTATTCAAATTTGGTAGATACATTTTGGTGGCATTGTTTGTTTTTTCGATTATATACATATATGTAGAAAACGATGCGTTGTTAAAGGAGGGAATATTTAGTGTAATGATTCATTTTCTCTCTCTTTTCAATGATTAAAACATTTTCCAGTTTCAGAAATAATAAAATTCTTGTACAAAATTTCTTCTTATTTTTAAGCTAAAAATGTTATTTCACTCCGAGAAGAAATTGTAATCATAAAAATACTGATTTTTTGAAAGTTAAGTATTTATGTAACATGATCGAAAAACACCTTTTAAATTCTGAAAATACATTAGAATTTTCAACTTTTTTTAACAGAATTTTGTAAAAAAAAATTCATTAGAATATTTAATAATGGCAGATAGGAAAAACTCGTTTTACAGGAAAGCATTGTTTTTATTGACTTCAAATAGAGACTGTTATCTGGTTAAAATGGTTTTTTTTTTTTTTTTTTTGGCATTTTATTTATTTTGAAGAAATGTAGCATAAATGATTTTTCTAACACTGATTGAAAATTTCTTTCTTTTTTTTCACGCAATATCAGAGAAATGATGATATATATAAATGAAACTATTTATAATTGAATGAATAAAAAAATAAAGCACCTAGCGAATTTCAGAAGTTTACCAACACTTTACACGTGATAAATTTTCTGTAGTAACTTTTGGGAAATTTACTTGCAGCAGCAGAGAAAAAAGGCTCGAGTTATTTTTAAAATAATAAAATTATAGTGGTACACAAATATCAACAAATTATTCCGAAAAGTTTGAATTTACTTTTCATCGATTATAATATTAAATCAAGAATTAAATTCTTAAACAAATTATTAGACCATTGAACTTTATATAAAAAAAAAGCTATTTACAGAGAATAAAATGTTTCATTAAATTGGAATTTCCTTACAGCTGGAAATGTTGATTCATTCGTCATTAAAAGAGTCACAGCCTCAAACATTGCAGCGTGAAACAAACAAAAAAACGAAAAAAAAGCATTTTTATTAAATTTTTTTTTCAATAAATTCGCTTTACAAATTCACTAAAATTGAAGCAATGGGGGCTACGAATTATTTCTATTTCCATAAGATATGTTCTTCTCATCGATTGTAAGCATTTAATTTTATCAAGCTTGTGTGGAGATGAATTTGAGAATAAAATATATTAGAATAAATGATAACTAAGGTATCCTTACACCTTTAAAACGTCATTTTTTTTCAAAATTTTCAATTTTCTAATTTTAATGTCAGTTTACAATTTAAACTTTTGTCTCTCTAATAGTGTTTGACTTTTGCTTATACCTTATTTAGAACTTAAGTGACGGGGATTTGAATTTTACTCAGCAGCTAATTTTTAATCGCATTAGAAAGTTTGTTTTTGATATTTCTCAAAATGAGTTTTCTCGACATATTTACATATGGCAACGAGTATATCAGAAAAAGTTATAAACTAAATTAATTTAAATTTTGCAAGTATTTTCCTTTTATAGTTTTTAAGAACCCCTACTACTTTCATGGTTGTAACATTGATACGTTTTAAGTAACAAAAATGTATATCATGAATTGTTATAACTTTTTCTTGATTTTTCATTATTAATTGATTCGAAACATAATAAAAATTGCAGTAATATGATATTCATCATGAAAATAGTACCAGTCCCAAAAACTGTTATGATGAATAAGATAAAATTTACAGAATAATGATGTTTTTGTTTACTTTTGAGTTATGAGCGTCATTCTGATAATCAATTTATGTGCTATTTTCACCATTTTTTCCATTCCAAAATTTTTTTTGAATTGAAAATAGATTATCAAATGTATTTTTCATAGTTTTAGGTTATATTTTAGCATTAAAAATGTTTTGGTAGCAAATATAAACGTAAAAATGTTCTCCGAAGGTGTATGGATACCTTAAAACAAAAATAGTTATTCACTTCATCAGTTTTTTTTAAGTTAAGAGTATATCTCACATTAAGCATTAAAAAGAGATAAGAATCTTACATACATTTTCATTCAAAGTTGGATGAATTTGAGAAATAAAGCTTAAATACACAATATATAAATTGTATTTTTTTAGGCAAAAATCATAGAACCATATAACCACTCATATTAACACATGAAGTGCTCGGAAAATAGATTGATATGCAAATCTACAAATTCTGAGTGCAAAATCCAGAATGAATTTTAAGCTCAGGAAGGAAGAAGGATTAAAACGAAGTATTAGGGACCAGGAATCTGACGAAGGATTAGAGCTTGTATAATGCCTTCCATCGAATTCCTAGTGGCTACGCCCAATGTAATCCTGTATCACAAGGTGCGTGTTTAAGATAGTCATTCATTCTGCCTATGAAACCTAGAAATCAATTATTTACTCTATCGCCATGAAATTTACTTTGCATTTAAAATAATAACGCATAAATATAAAATATTTTGTAAAGCAACTAGATAAGTTAATTCAAGTAAAAATAATTTCGTGGGCATCAAAACTTCCCATTTCAGAAGACATAATTGTTGTTCCAAAAAATGATCACCGCAAATTATAGCAATGAAATGAAAGATTGGAAATAATAATGTTATTTTTTTGTTAGTAAGATGAAAATAAATGTAATTTTTCTTGAAAATCTCTAAAATTATTGTAAATGTGATTTTTTTACAGATTAAAATTATTTCGATAATTTTGAAACATAAATTGCTTAAAATTCTTACAAGGTATGGACATTATGCGAGTATTCTATTTTTGAATATGTTAGCTAATTCTGTAAAATGTATGTTACTTTATTCGATTTATATTTTTATCTCACTCGTATTTATAATGAAATTTAATGTCAGAAATATTCATTCTTTTAGATTTTTTTTATTATGATAGTGGCATTTTTAGATAACAATTTGCTTCTTAGTTATCCTATAAATAGTTGATTATTTTAATTTTCTTAGAGTTCCTTCGTTTTTTAGTTAGAGTTTTCATTCTCTATATGATGATATTTGCTTTTATTTGGTGTTAAGAATATTTGTATCTATACTTTTAATTCTCAAGATAAGAAAAGGAAAAATTAACTACTTCTCCTGAAATTTACATTATATACCCGAGAAAAAAAAAACGGATTGATTAATGTAAAAATTTTCATTGGTAAAAATTTACATTAAGATCTTTTATTGAATTTGTTTAGCTTTGCTAGTACGAGTATAAAGAAAAAGAAGGCGAATATGTAAAATATTCTGCAGAATTACAGAAGAAATTTTTACATTTAAAAATAAAGGATTTTTATTTGTAAATAATGTAATTAATTTTATAAGTAACAATGATTAAATTTTAAAAATTATGGTTACCACTGATTATTCTAATTATTTGCTAAATTTTTATTTTATGTAGCTTTTTTTCTGTATGTACAAAGTATTTTGCTTCTGATACTTTTTTTCATGAACAGTAAGATTCTTATAACAATTCCTGGTTAAATTCTTTTATGATTTCATAATATTCTTCAGTGAATTAGATAAAAAGTGCCCCGAATTCAGTTTAACACAACACTATTCTGTGTGTTCTACTTTCACCAGTAATACACGTCTTTTATTTCCCAAAACTTTTCTCAATCTCTTGATAGATAAAGTATAGGTTACTTTTCTACAAATCGATCGACCTCTTTTCCATATTAACCAATCGAAGAAAAATAGGTACAGGTGTGGCAGAAAATTCCACCTGTGTGTTTACCTATCTAATAAAGCTTTTCTTTAGGTATTTAGTTTTTTTTTTTTGTTGCCTTTTTTTATATGTGAAGTTTTTCGAGTTGGAGTTTTCATAATACGTTGAAAAAACTGGAAGGATATCAGTGCTTTGTTAGCGAGTTTTGTAAAAAAAATTAGCGAAAGGCGTTTTCATCAAATGTTCTCTTTTGTTACATTATCTTTTATATACTCTTATATTCGTAAGCCTTACCTGACCGGCTGTAGAACTGTTTAAGTAAAGTTTTGAATGAATGCGAGTATAGAAATCGGATCACCTTCCAAAATGAAAATTTTAATTAAAAGTTTGTTGCAGTTTGGCTTATAAACTGAATTGATTTTTTAAAATTACATTGTAGCCTAATACCTCTATTATGTTGATTAAATTCCTTAAGGCTCCCGTCTATCCACCATTTTGATTTCGTGGACGTAATGTTAACCCTATGGAATTCCGACTTTAATGCTCAGATATTTATTATTAAATCTATTTGATTCAATAAAAAGCCCATGCAAGAGCAAAATTAATGAAGGCTTCTGAGGAATTACTTTTCCCCTCAGATTCTTAAAAATATATTTACCCCTATTTTAATGATATTTTTGCGAGTTTTCTGGTTTTTAAAAAAATATTTTTAAAAATCACAGGTAAAAAGTAACTCTACAGAAGCATTCATTATTTTTTTGCTCTTTCAGATGCATTTTATTGCATTCAAATAGATCAAATAGTAAGGATGTTAGCATTACAGTCGAGATTCCATAGGATCAACATTACATCTACGAAATCAAAATGGCCAGTAGGTGGGAGCCTTAAGTATTTCATAAAAACACTTATTTATACGCTGAGTTTGTGTAGACTGTATTAAGTAAAATATAACAAATGTTATGCATAGCTTTGTTGCATTATCTAACTCGACAAAGTTTCAGTGTTTCTCACTCTGAATTCATTCTGAGGTGGCAATAGCCGAGTCATGGTAGCGAACTCAGGGTTATTTCTGTCGAGTCATGCGCTCGAGTCCCGATTCCATTAAAGTTCCATCATGAAGTCGTTTCGTAAGTCGAATTTAATGCACATTAAATGTGTTGTACAAAGCTTTCACATAGGCGGGGTATGGAAGTTAGGATGTGTTGGTTCAGGTGTTACCTTTGTCGTTTGATCGTGACTCAAAATTGCGAGGTCAGTCGTCAATAGTTCTTTGATTCTAAGCGTTACCTTAATAAACTATCAATCATTTAATCAAATTTTATTTTTAGGTTGTTGTAACATGGTAGCTGAGTCGCTAATTTCTTAGGCGCATGGTTGTGCGTTTCAGGCTTGATTTCATCAAAAACTATTGTGTAGGACAATAAGACATTAAATTTTACTAAAATTAAAATCTTCAGGTTGTAGGATTAGAAGAAGGAAGTATCAACGCTCTATCACCTGATTGTGACTTTAAATCAGAATTCTTATACGACCCGCTTTATAAGAATGCTAAAAAAAGAGAAACTTTTTCTTAAATATATTAAATCATTTAAGAAACAGGCAAGTTTTTTTTTTGATTTTAACAAAATCAAATTTTTACATAAATCTATGAGAAGGATGTGCTTCTAGATTAGCAATATTTGGTTCGAAATTTGTTAATTTTAGTCTTAATTCGCCTCGGAGCTCCATATTCCATTTATTTCTCTTTGTTAAAATAGAATTAATATGGCTGAAGCCAGATTCAACCATATATGAGCTTGGGAATACCGTATAACAAATTTTGATTTTTGAGTAATATTTATATTCGTACAAAATTTACTCAAAGTTAAATTATTAAATAGCATCTTTGCTTCAAAGTCAACTAATAATTCGATGACTTCATCTCGCAAATGACTGTCGATATTTTTAACTTGAGCAGAAAGTGGCACGATTATCTATTCTAGGATATCTATAATTTTAATGTCTTCATAGTATAAATTAAAATCATCGCTCAATTTTTGGAGGCGATTTGTATGTATTTCCAATTCTACGTCAGTTATACCTAAAGGTCGTAAATTTGAGAAGTATTGAAAATCTTTAGGTTACAATGAAGACTTAAACAAGTTTAACTTAACTTGAAAGCTTAAAATAACTGTCCATGCTTGAGTTAATGTAATATCTTTACCTTGGAGACGTGTTTGAATGTCATTGAACTTTGCAAATACATTTGCGAAATAAAAAAAATATTGTTTTTAATTTTTTACAATTAATCGTTTAAGGCTGGATTAATATCTGTAAGAAATTTTGTAACTGTTTCAAGCAATTCAACAAATCTTTGTAGACATGCAACTCTTGATAACTATCGTATTTCGGTGTGTAATAATAATTGGTTTGATAGTTCATTATTTTCCTCACAAGTAAACAGTCGCGATTTAAGAAGTTGTGCTCTAATTTGCTTGATTGATTTAATATACAACTGTAATGTATTTTGAAAAGTGTTACTGAGATATTTTGCTCCTAGATGAGTTCTATATAAGACAGACAATGAAAGATACGTATAACACACAGGTACTTAAGTAAAGTTGCAAAATCTCGGTAGCAGCCTAACATAGCAGGCGCCCTGTCTGCAGTTACTGTAGTTAGATTTATTGAAATGTCATGCTTGTTCAAGTATTCTTTCAAGCACTGATATATTACTGTTCTTTTTATATCAGTTTCAAGATATTTATCACATAAAAGTTCATCATTAATATAACATTTCATTTTATTAAAATGTCTTACTTAACTAAGTCATAAGAACAGAACTTCCAAAAGTGGCTTCATCAAGTTGGTTAGATAACTTGCAATTTTTTAGTTCGAAATCGCAATATTTTCCACATCTTCACTCATTTAATAAATTCGCCCATTTCGTCAATCACAGAATTAAATGTACTGCGGATAATGAACAATGAATGCGTAGAGTCGAAGCATTTATGCAAAAGGGATAGGTGACAAAAAGATGATGCGATGTAGACAGCTCGGGCCATCTTGAAGCAAAACGGAGCAAAAATCCTTTCTCATAAGTCTGAGAATGAGTAACACATCGCGAAATATGCATAATATAAGCGGTAAAATAAGTAAATAATTATTTAAAAAATATGCAGGAATGAGAAATTTAATGAGCTATAATCTATTATAAAAACTTAACTTGTTGTATAGTAATTACAAATGACATTCCAAACGAAAATTGTATATATTGTGTTGTTGTCTATAAATTTGCGATTCAATAGCATTGGTATTCATTCATCGACCCCTTATCGACCCCCTAGAGCTGATGGACCCCTAATACTACTATATTGACCTCTAAGGGTTGATATCGACCACTTTTCCGACCCCTGGTCTACAGTACTCATCATAAAGCCATTAATGCGAAAGCTAATTATAGAATCAGACGAACACAATCTCATTTAATTTTGTAATGATTTCTAACCTTCGATTCTCCCCTCTTTCATAACCCATATATTTTGTTTAGCCATTAAAATATTAAATAGCTAAATTGAAGATAAAACTTTATTTGGTCATCAAGTTGCATTAACAAAAGCCCTGCTTGAAAATTTTGCGAAAGTTCACCGTTCAAGAATCTTTCTAATTCTTACATTTTTGTACTTTTCTTGCCATTATTTAATGCAAACCCTTTACGTCGTTAGTGATACCCCGGTAGCGTGGCCTTCACTTAATCTTTCCATTATTAATCAATAATTAAATATTCTCTAATTAATTCGGTCAATAAGTTGTAAGCTCAAATTGGAATTTATTCGAATCTTTTTAACCAAAGCACAATATGCTAAGTCTCACGTCTGGGAACTTGTTCCCTACACACATACGACTCTAAGGATTTCTAATCGAATCCGAGTCAGTAAATAAACTTGTAACCGGGTCCGACTTACTTAATTCGAATTGTACACTTTTACTTTTATCAGCAAAGGCAAATGTCTGACCCACAGTGGAGTTTTTTGCTCTAAACTTCCTAACGTTTTCTCTGTCAGAACTCTCTCTCAGTCTTCGAGCTTTATAATAAATGCTATCTCATCAGTTTTATTCACTACACTTCAATAATTCTATATTAATTTACACAAGCCATGGTTCATTTATTGGAAAAGGTTCTCAAATTCAATAACGTCATAGGAAAGTCAGTTGAAGGGAAATATGCAAGAGAACTTCATTATACATTTAGCTTTGAGAAAACTTTTATACGTTATAAAATTTATTGATATCTTATATTTATTGTAGTTGAAATCTTATGTAAATTCTAAATAAATATAAAATGTCAAGAAAATGCGACCTAATAATGTTTTAATAATATCTATAATATAAAACCTAGTTGTAAGAGTGATATTTTAATCATATATATCATTAAAATATAACTGTTCGTGCACCTTCTTATCAGGATTTTCGTCAGTTCTATCCCTTTTCTGAATTCTATTATGTAATTCCTAAAGGACTAAGCAAATGGGCTCAACTACTTAAATGCAGACCGTTTAAAGGAAACTGTTGTATATTTGTGTTTCAAGAGTAATTAGGATTTGTTTTCCTACGCAATGAAGAGCTTAATCAATAGAAGATTGTGGTTTAGGAAAATAAATTGAATATGGATTAATATTCACTTTAATGAGTAGAATAGTAAAGATAGATATTTGGGCATATTGAAATTTGAATTGCGGAATCAGTAAGCTTTGAGAAAATGGAATTTAAAAGTTGTGATTAAAACGACTCGGAACTGTAGTAACTCTAGTAATTAAACACTTCTGTTTTCTTAGAAATGATATTTTACTACGATTGGAAATTGTAGTTATATTTATTTAAGTTTCAAGACTAATAAAATTCAAGTAATAATGAAATGAAAGTTCATTTGAAAATTATAATAATAATATTTTTAATGGAGCTTTATTGAGTGACGTAACGCGTAAAATTCGAAGTCATTTCAGATATTTAAACTATGATTTAATAAAGAAAATGCACATTTTTAAGTTTATGAAAAATTCTAAAGATTGTATAACCGAACATTTACACTAATTGTTAAAATATAGAACACGGCGTTTATACTAACCACAAAAATAAATAAAAATATTAAAAGAACATCTATTTTTCTTAAAAAAAATTATATTTTAGTCATTTTAAGCAAATTGATCTAAAAGAAATTGAAAAATTCATACTTTTAATTATAGAATTTCGTCAATGATTTTAATTAATGTCACACTGGAACTTCATAATTAGTTGTTTCAAAGGGTTTCAAAAATCTTTAACTATTATTCGTGCATGCGAAAAAACATCATTTTTCAAACCATTATAAGTCACCAATGAAACAAAGCAAAACTTGATGCTTTATCATGCAATATTTACATATACTTACATTAATTATTATACATTCATGAAATTTTACAGAAATCTTTAAAAGTTATAAAGAATATAAATTGGATACATTCTAAAAAATACGAATTTTACTGTGCACATAATTCTAAAGTACAACATTGATCAAAAACTACAAAAGGAACGTTTTTCCGTAAAAATGTTATTTTTATGAAAAAAAAAAATGTTCAGCTTAGAAGTTATACATACTTGTAGAAAAAATTTAGTAATATATATATTTATATATTTAAAAATGATATTCAGAAAACTATGAAATTTTAAGAAAAATCAAATTAAAATTCATATTATTTTTTTTCTGTCAATAATTTGTCTAAAACTTGATGCATAAATTATGAACTTATTTTGAATATGTGTATGAAATTTCAAGCAATTATGAGTAATAGTTTCTGAGAAATCATGCTAGCAAGCTAAATTTTTTCGCTTTCAGAAAAAGGAAGTTGAAAAATAAAAGTTAAACAAGGTTGTGTTTTTCTCGATAACTCTGGAAGTTTTGATTGTGTCGTCACACTTTGGCGCCGAAATGTTCAGAAAAGACGGGGTTTTAATATATATAAATTTTTCAAATAAATAAATAATAATGTTAAAGTTTAAGTCTCCGGAAATTCCTTTAATTATTATACTTTAGAGATCACGATAGCTTTGGTAATGGAGAAATTATCTAAAAGCATGGTTTTCAGGTCAGTTTAAAAGATTAGTATGAAAACTTCTTGATAAATTTAATGAGTTGAACTCATATTAATAATGTTTAGTTTGAAGTGATAAAGATATAATTTTTAATTTGATGTCGTGTCTCAGAGAGAATTCAGGGCTTAAATTTAATATATTGTTTCTTTAGAAAACGTTAAAAATGTCTCTCAAACGATGTTCTTTTTCTTGAATTGGTTATGGTATAATTTATCATAGGAAGATGTATTTTGATAGATAGGATTTTGACCTCTTTTTTTGATAATTTTTTGTTTTTTTCTTCCTCTTGACACACACGCGCGCGCGCTCACATTTAGACTTGAAGGTCTCTAGTAGGAATAGAAACTCAAATAACTTGAAAATGATCAAATTCTATTGTCTAAAATGAGGCGAATTCCGAAGGCGATTATATTCAGAACAAGCGAGTGAAATAAATGTGATATGCGAACGTAAAATGAATTATATGCGAAGCTTATTAAGGAATATGATAGGTACGCTCTTTACGTCTATTTACTATGGCTGAAGGGGAACGTGTCTAAATGGTAAATCACATCACTAAGAATACAAATGAGATGATATCCTGTTTGATTTGATGCTAAGTTCGTGAATTAGTTTCAAATTAAATTTCAGATGGAATGCATTCGAGTACTATTGATTTTGACTGCTTAGCTACAATTAACTTTATAAATAGTTTATAATTGATTTGCTGATTCATCCGTTAGTCCCATAAATAGTAGCCTTTATATATATATATATATATATATATATTAGGTTGTCAAGTATGAAATGGAGCAAAGTTCATGTTTTTTTATTTCAATTGCACACAACCTCATTTAGACGCCGTATTTTGACATAATTTGTTTTTCGCGTGAAAGGTACATCTTTTCCTCTTTTTAACGCATATTTCAGTTTGAAAAAATTTGCAATTTTTTTTTCTATAGGAGATTAAGTGAGACCATGGAAATCAGCGAAATTCGTGTGTTGATGAAGTATGAGTTCCACCGAGGAGCCACAACACCGCAGGCAGTCGCCAATATCAATAGTGTGTTCGGCATTCAAGTGGCTACAAACGCGACTGTAGCCCGTTGGCTTAAGAAATTTCGTTCGGGAGATTTCGACCTGTCTAATGAACTACGTGGTCGACCCAATACAAGGTGGATAAGCCACTGTGGAAGCGAATTCCAGTCAAAGTGCACGTGAATTATCATTAATGTACAATATATCAAAGCAAACAATCTTGACTCATTTGGCACAAATCGGTAAAGTGAAAAAGCTGGACAAGTGGGTCCTGCATGAATTGACTGATGCACTGAAGGAACAAAGACTCTTTCTCTTCTTTCTCGCAACAAAGCCAAACCATTTCTCAATCAAATCGTTCCGTGTGATGAAAAATTGATCATGTAGGATAATCGCAAGAGTTAATCGCAATGATTGGACAAAGATGAACCACCAAAACACTGTCCGAAACGGGACATCCACCCGAAGAAGCTGATGGTCACTGTTTGGTGGTCTGTCTCAGGTGTCATCTACCACAGCTTTATGGAACCTGGCCAATCGATCACGGCGAATGTCTAATGTCATCAATTAGACGAAATGATGAGAAATCTTGCGATTAAACAGCCAAACCGATGACTCCAATTCTCCTGCACAAAAACGCTAGACTACATGCCGCACTAATAACCGTGTCAAGGCTACATAAGTTGAAGTTGGAAACTCTCCGTCACCCACCGTACTCGCCAGACTTTGCTCCCACTGACTATCATTTCTTTCAGAATTTAAACTACTTTTTATTTGGAAAAAAAATTCAATTCCACACAGGCTGTCAAAAAGGCGTTTCAAGAGTTCAGCGACTCTCGTGATTTAGGCTTCTACAGCAAAGGAATAAATGAGTTACCTCTAAAATGGCAAAAGTATATCGATAATATGGGTGGATACTTTGATTAAAAATAAAAAGTTTTTAATGGAAAGAATTCGAATTCAATTACGTGCATTTTTTGCTCCATTTCATACTTGACAACCTAATATATATATATATATATATATTGTTGAAAAAGCTCTCCTCAATCTCATGTTTGGGTGTATACGAATGAGGAAGATAGAAGTTAATGACTCTTTAATTCACAAATATTCAAGACAGAACGACACGCATAGGACAAAACTTTTACAAATTAACAAACAGGTAACACAGTACTTGTACTGATTAGTGAAACAACAGGAAACAGAGACGCACTTGTAATAATAATCGCAGCTTTTTTACGGACGTTCAGCTCATCAGCTCACTAGTTTGCATTACGGACAAATTTCCACAGAAATATATGCTTCGTACGAACTCCGACAGCTTCTGTTAGATACACTACGACATGCTACTAACATTCCCTTGGAAGATTCACTCAGGTTTTCCGACCGCTTCCAAAGGCAGACTCCAAACGGTACGGGTTCGTTACGATATGTATATATGTATATAGAGAGAGGGACATTTAAAAGAAACACCCGACCATAGAGGGCGCTGCCTCTGCTAGTAACGGGAGAGCGCGCTCATTTCACTAGCAGCGGCATGTAACATAAACTATCCCATTACTTCATTTATTTGACAGTGTATCTACCCATTATGACTTTCCCCCGATTGTGACTATTCCCCCCCCCAAAAAAAATATGTCTGTTTTATCTGCGTCTTGAGGATATTAGCAAAAAAGAAGCGAAAAATAATGCCGATGACAAAGCAAGATGATGACACTTCAGAGACGACAGTGATTTCCGAAGACGATTTTCCAAGAAAAATAAATGTTATTTAAATTATCAGCTTTGTTACTGCTTTTGAATTTCTCTTTTCAGCTTTATTTTTTAGGTTGAGACAATCTTTCTTTTGTTGGAGTCGAAAGGTTGAGGTCACCTTCTTCCAGGAGGGCCGAAGATGTAGACATTTAAAAGAAACACCCGACCATAGAGGGCGCTGCTCTGCTAGTGAAGGGAGCGCTCTCTTGAAGGAGAGACGACGGTAGTCAACAGATCAGAAAAGACGATCTGTGATTTTGTCTACGATGTAGATGCTAAAGACGATAATGACCTTTGTTTTTAAATGTAAACGTGAAATGTTTTGACCAATGTGTAAAATTGTCAATATGAAGTGTCTAAATTAAATGTTTTTAATGTTGAAGATGGGATTCTTTAATTAGAATAATTAGTAACTTAGGCCATCCCCATATATATATATATATACTTCTCAAAAGTGAAATTGTAATACCAAGAAATAATATACGTAATGTCATGCGGCATCTTTCAGAAGTGATAGTGGTGAGGTGGATTTTCAAATGATTAAAAAAAGACAAATAAAATCATTATAATCCAATTTATTCAGTATCTAAAATGCCCACCTCGGGTAGCTATACTGATCTCAAATCGGCTTGATATTCTTTCAATTAGTCCATTGATAGTTGCCTGAGGTAACCATTGCCATGCCATATCCACTGCTGTGCATAGATCTTCCACAGTTTGCGCTAGTGGTCCTCGGTTCATCTAACGTCCAATGAAATTCTGCAGGTGTTCGATGGGACTCAAATCTGGAGAGTTTTCCTGCCAAGGAAGGATGTCAAATCCAGTCAGGCTGTTAAGAGTTCGCCGTGAGACATGCGACCTGACACTGTCTTGCAGGAATCCGCAGTGCCACAAGGGTAGATCAACAGGCTCCACAACTTGTGTTACGAAGCGGTCCGCTGTCAAACAACCGTCAATCTGTACCAGAGGCGTCCTGTGATCAAACATTATGCCACCACAAGCCATTATGCCCAATGTAGGACCGGTTTGACGCTCGGTGAAATGGGTTTGTTCGTAGCTCGCTCTGGGTAGCCGCCATACCCATCGATGACCGTCATTCCACCACAGACAGAAATGAGATTCATCCGTGAACAATACTCGATGCCAAACAACAAATTAAAGTAAAGATGTTTGCTGAACAAATTAAAGTAAAATCGCGTATTTTGGCACTACCGAACATACCATAAAGTGCAATTGACAAATTCTAAGCCTGAGGTACACGTTAAAAGTCACGAACTTTACCACATGATATTCGAAACGAATCGGAGATGTATTTCTTATTTTTCTATTCTATAGAATGCCTAGAAAATGTGTGAAATATGAATCGTTTCATACATTGTCGGCTAATTTTAGGCAATACATACAAAGCCTAGGTATTCTATAGCATGTCGGATTTCAAAATTTGCCGGTAACACACACACACACACACACACAGAGAGAGAGAGAGAGAGAGAGAGAGAGAGAGAGAGATTTAAGAAGTGATTTTAAGAGTAAGATGTATTATGATGTATTTCAAAGATAATATAATAACTGCTATCTTTTTCTGTGACAAATAATACTATTATTCAAGAAGAAGGATAGTAACTATGTTACAAGGAAACTCGTCTTAAGCCTTTTTTGCTCAATTATTGAATTTATGAATGCCCATTAAAATCAAAATTTGAATCTCATATATTATTAAGAACTTTTGAGTGCTATAGATGAAGAAGATTATTAAATATTTTAATAAGATATTCGAAATAGTTTTTTTTTTATGTTTTCGTTGGTATAACTTCAGCAATTTGCATTTTTCAAAGATTATTTATGTGTATCGCCAATGAAACTTTGAAAAATCAAGGAGTCTCAATAAAAATGGCTAGTGTGAATCTGGAATTGATTTAAAATACCTGTATTAGTAAATTTAAATCGAACGACGATAACTTTACTTCAATTAACAATTCGTTCATATTCAAAAAATTTTAAGAACCTATATAAAGAATCTTGCTTATCAGAAACTCAATTGTCAAAAATTGTTCATAATATTGATAGCTTAAAGACAACGTATTTTAGAGGAATATTAGTGTTTAACAGTAACCAATGGATACATTGATATAAATGTTTAATAACTCCAAAAAGAGTCTATTTTTTAATTCTTAAATATGAATTTAAAAAGAGTTTCATAATTTGCTAAAAAATAACCAAGAATTCACAAAACTGTCACATTCAAGTTGAATTATTCACACAAATTGCTAGAATAATACGCAATAGGAGCGAAATGAGTTATTCAGAGCAAAATGTAAGAAAAATTATTTACTACACATTACTAATTAGAAATCTTATTAGAATCTTAAATATTTCATTAATAGAAAAAGCTTTAAATTCCAAGTGAAGAGTAAATAATTCTCTAAATTAAATTAATTGTAATATCGCTCTATTATTGAATTCATTTCTATGCTCACACTGTCTCTAAATAACTAAATATTCATTGCATACATAAAGTATACTACTTTATAATAAACCTGATTAGAGAACACGGATAAAATTATTGCTTTCAATTGAAAGCATATTAAAACGAAAGACAGAAAGGAAGAGAAAAAAAAAGGAACACCGCATTGGATTTTAAATTGGAGGATTTCTGGTCGTTAATCCTCAGCATTTCCCATTTCAATCCTTCTCCTTTTAGAAGGTCTTGGTGTAGTGCAAGTTCCTCTTGCTTTTTTAAAAATTTTTTATTCTTTTCTCCGCATCACTTCGTCTGAGTGCTTTTCATTCTCTTGCATATATTAGTCTTCGGTGGCGGAGGAAAATAGTTTGCCATTTTTATTGCTTTTTTTCTGGAAGTTCAGTTTAATTTAGTTAATTTACGTTTGCATTGAATGGAGTTTTTTGTACGCACTTTCAGCGGTAAAGTTTTGGGATTTGAAATTTTTGTTTTCGTTTTTACAGTTTGTGGATTCACTTAAAATGAATTTATTGTATGAATTCCCGCGTAGAATTTTATTTTAATGGTAAAAATGTAAAATATGTTATGCACTATTGAAATTGTTCTGAATATAAAATCATCTTTTATACGGTTTGCAGAGAAATGCATCTCAAGAAACAATGGATTAATATTAATAATTTTAGTTCAATTTGATTGAATAGATTAAATGATGTGTCTTAAAACTCTGGAGAAAAGTTTTAAAAAACTATGCAGAGATAAAACAGATGTTTGGAGATTTCGTTACCTCAGTAAATGAAGTTTTGCTTCATTATCGCAGCAAAACTTGTCATGTATGTATTTTTTAGTTTATTTGTAAAGGAACATTCAATGTGTGTTCTGGGATTTAGAGTTAATAGAAAATGCAGTTGAAATCATTATGATTTCAAATGTTTTATTTTAGATTCTTGAAATTTCTCTGGGTGTATTTTTATTATTGACTTTAAATTTTTATTCATGTCTTTTACAAAAATTTAGTTACATTCGCAGAAGTGCCTCCTTTAAAAGATGCATTTGTCTTTACAGCGCATTGAATTCGAAAATTATCAAGAAAAAAACCCCCTGAAAAATATACTTGGTTAATTCGCTCTAAAAAGAATACATTTAAATATTCTAAATATAAGGGTATTCAAAAAATTGTTTGGAGAGATTTAACAAATATGAGAAATAAATTTTTCTCTATGAAATTTTAATAAATAAATATTATTTGATAGACTTGTGAGACATTTTGTATTCTTTATTTGTATTATGAGCAATACTATAAGACCAATTAATTATGTTTAAGGCAGAGCTTTTAAATTATAAATAAAATACTAGAAACGATTACTGAATCAGAAGAGCAAAAGAAACTTTTTTGTTGATTCTTAGTGTGATGTAGATGTCGCTGTTTATTATATTTATATGAATAGGATAACTACCTACTATAAGTGGTACACTTACTGATAACACACCAGTTGTGTATAATTATTTTAAAATGTCACATCTGAGTGATTAGCTGAAAGGCAATGATTATTTTTTAATACTTTGTAAACGGGCTTCAACACTAAATCTGGAGAAATTGTGAGAGAGGCAATAGGAACTGTATTAAGATTATGGTCAAGTAAGTGTCTAAAATTAAGGTCACATAGTTTCAAAATAGAATCCATACAACCGTAAAGAAGTAATTTGGCCAAACGAATAGTCTTTCAATTTGTTTTTCACCAAAGGAAAGTTTAAGTTTCTTCTACAGAAGTGCCCCCTACTGACTGTTTGGTTCCCATTGCAAACATGCAGGTAGATCTTTAATGGTGCGGGGTGCTATTTCTTTGCATTGTTTAGGACAATTTATTATTCTGAAGGATCTGTCAGCACCCAAAACCTATTCGAAAGTATACCAGGATCACGTTCATCCATTGGTGTAGACAATATCTTCTAATCAATGTCCTTCCTTTTAGGCTTCCCTTATCATAAGTTGGCTCAAGAACATTAAGATGAAATGAAACAACCGCCTTGGCGCCCATGTCACCAGACTTTGAAATTATTAAGTTTTTACGAGAACGTCTTGAGATACAAATGAGTAGTCGATTTCTTCCACCTTCATCACAATTAGAATTGGGAGATATCTTACAGGTGTAACAGAATTAAATACTGTTATCTTATGTGAGAGATCTGTATGCATCTATTTTACGACAAATGGTTGTTGTTCATAATGTCCATGGTAGACCAGCACTATATTTATAAAAATGATGATTCGGATTGCAAATATTTTTTTTTCTCTACCGCTTGCACGTAAGGAAATAAAATTAAACATTTTAACTAACTTAGGAAATGAAAAAATTTAGATGTAGGGTGGAAAAAAAGCATGTTTTTACTGGTCACTGTTATTTTTAGTGGTAGCATTATATAAGTTCTTCAAGTGTGAAATATTTTGTTCTATACTTACCACTCTCAATGATATCATCAATCAAAATTTGTTAAATCAGCTTAGCTACGTCTCTAAAGTGATTAATTTCAGCTTCAGGAAAACTTTAAGCCATAAATGATGTTTGTATTCTTGGTAACCGATTTAGATGGATGATTTCATTTAGGTTTTCTCCACGAGTGACTTAAGATCTCTGTGTCTGCTAATATTTTGTAAATAATATTGATAATTTACCCTTCTTTGAGATGTCTAACTACGCGTATTCGATCATACACGTTCAAATGATGTTTTACACACATTTTACATTTGCTTTTGATGTGTGCCACAAAAACAAATTAATTACAGCACTATCTTTAGAAATTGATAAAATGATTCCCATCTGTATACTCTACATTTTATAGCAATAAGAGAACTTTACTTACAGCGCTCTCTTCAATTCTTTTTTAGCCGAATAATTAGAAATGTACGCCAAATTCTGCATAAATAAATTACTCCTTAATAATTATCAAGCTGTATACACCTTAATATTTAGCTCGAATACATGTTTTTATTATAATTTAAACCGATTTATGTAGTTTATTTATTGAGATTTTCTATCACAAAAGTATCCGCTTTTTATTTAATGGAGTACTGTCTAGAAGATGCCTAGTTTATTTGAATTTTTTAATACATTTCTCTCAAATCTTATTTTGATGTCATTGACACAAAATTCAAACATTTTTCTATATAAAGGTGACAAATTGTCCAAATAGATTCTTTGATATGTAAATATACATTATTTGTAACTCACACTTTCTATAATATATATGAGTAATTTAGCACTTTTAAATGAAGGGAATTGAATGTTTTCATCTCATCAAACATTTAACACGCAAACAATTATCTTAGTAATAGTAATTTTTATTTAAAAAAATTGAAATAATTTTTATTATATAAGCAAAATATTTCTTTTCATGTAAAAGTACATCCTGATACAAACAACCTAAAAGTTGAGCAGTATGTTATTTGAATAACGTCGCATTGATCTGCGTTTGCTGACAAGAAGTTACGTATTTGAAAATGCTATTTGTAATACTGTATTTGCATATTTATTCAATATCTGCCTATTTGAGTGGCCAAAATTGTGCGTGCTGCTTTGATTTTATTTTCAGTCGCCTTAGGAGACATCTTTTCTGAAAAATTGGGAAAACAAAATTTTATTATTGAAATGTCAAAAGTCTCCAGTTATTCAAAGCGTCAGCAGACTTAGTTATGGAACATCAGATAAGCCGTAAACAATTTTATTATTAGGTTTTCTTTAAGACTCTTCACACATCTCAGATGTTATTTATCTCGTTTAAATATAAAAAATCAATAAGAAATCCAAACTGATATTTAAAAAATTATTATTCAAACTATTTTTTATGTAAAATATTATGTATTAAGAATTAGTGTCTACTCAATAAAGGCATGTATAAAAATAAAAGTTATTGTCATAGGAGTATAGTAAACTCTTATATATTGGTAATTTCCGAAAACTGATATATTAAAAAAAATTTTTGTAAGTAGAGAACTATCGAAAAGCGCTTAGAATTTACCTTGAATAATATAATATGTGAAAATAAAAGAATTACCTTTTTGAAATAAATGTATAAGAGGAGTCGAAGATACATTAAATTATTTTTCAGTATTTTCTTACTTATATTAGATAATTAATAAGAATTGCGTATTAATTAGTTTATCATAAAAATAATTAATTAACTAAACATATCAAGCAAAGATACCAGAAAAAGTTCATATTCACGTTGCATGAAATTCATTTGATAGGATAATATGATGCATTATTAATTTCTGAATATGATTTAGAATAATCAATTTTACATGTTACGAGATAGAAAAGGATGATTCCAGCTCTAATTTGGAAAAATTGTTTCAGCGTGATTAAAAAAGCATGGAAATTTACAAATGGAATAATAAGAAGAAAAAAGTGAACTAAAAAATTTTTTTTTCAATTCTGTTTCAAAAATTCATCTTGTAAGTGTACAGAGACAATAAACCAACATGGAGGATAATGGAGAACGATGTTTTATTCACAAATATTCAGAACAAGACAAAGCTCAGATAAAAGAGCTTGTACAGATTAGCGACACAACAGAAACAAAAACATCATTTGTATTAATTATCAATATAAACAGATAACAAATCACTAGTTATAACAGTGATATCTCTTTCAACAACGTCCAGCTCACCAGCTTAGCAGCTGCAACCATGGTCCAGCTGCAACCCGCATGAGCAAATTTGCCTCAGGATGGTATACGAAACTGGTTTGCCTCAATGCCAGACTGAGTGGCTTCTTGCATCCGCGCTAGAGGTGGTCCAGCAGGATATTAGTGAGCCTTTCTCTGCAATATAAGATCTTTCTGCTTTGATTTTGTCATCATTTATACACACCGACATCACAATCATACACTTCAAATTTTATTTTATTTCAACACTTCCTCTTTCTTGGTGCATTAATTTTTCCCCTTGAGTATATATATATATATATATATATATATATATATATATAAAGGATTACATAATCGAAGCAGAAATATCTTTCAATGTGGAGAAAAGCATATTAATATGAACTCATGAGTATTCTTTTGGGCCCCCTTTTAGGGCGGATACAAGAAGCTACACTATTAAATATTGTTGTTCTATTAAATGTATAAATAAACCTTTTGATAAAATTAATTTTAACTATCTTAGTAAAAACAAAAATTAGAAATCCCTGTCAACAATTTTACATTAAAAATATTTTAGATATAATAAAAAAGATATTTAAAAGCTTTTTAAATAATGTAATACAACGATAAATTTGATTTAAAAAAAGTGAAGATATTTGTGTATGTAAAGTTTACAAATTGTATACCAATGAGGAATATCAACATGTGATTATAAGTAATTTGGATATTGTTGAGAATAAAACATTAAAAGATATGAATCACGAGACACATTCTCGACTCGAGACTCGGACTTAACATTTCAAAAAATATACTGCTAGCCATTAAAATTGCAACGCCAAGAAAGAGTGAGCTGATGAAAGTCAGAATTACATGAAAGGAAGATGAGGTTAGAATATGCAAATTATTAGTATTTCAGCGCTTTTAGACGAAGCAGAAAGGAGAAACGACATCTAAGGCACTGCATAAAAGAAAAGTTGTGTGATGGATTTTTCATTTGGAAAGAGCTTTGTAAGGTCGGAGTTTACTCGGAATATCGTGTTATGTCTCGAATAAGAAGGAGAAAAGCCTACCAGCAAATGTTGGAGTTCGATACAAACAGATCGTTCCCTATAGAGAGTGTGGATTATAGTTCCGTGATATTACCCGTCGCACTGGTCGAAATCCAACCACTGTCATATGAACATAGAATCAATGGGTTGCAGAGGGTCATATCGAATTACATGCAGGATCTCCACGCCTACCCATGACTAACGCTCAAGAGGACAGACATATTATGAAGTCGGCCCTGCAAAACGGTACAACCACATCACGGACCATTAGTCAAGAAATGGACATGTTCGCAGCACGTCCAGTATCCGCTCGTACGGTGCGATGTCTTTTGCAGCAGCGTGAACTGTCAGCATGGCGACCATTATTTTGGCTTCCCTTGACAATGTAGCATAGAAAAAGATTACGATTCAGGTGGGTTGAACGATAAAGCTGGATACAGAAGCGGCAAAATCTCATTTTTTCAGACTAGTCCCGGTTTTGCGTGCAGTATACGTATCCGGATGCTCTGCCCGTTGCCTTCTTGCTTTCTATATCGTTATAGGGGCTTCGCCCCTAGTGTGATGGTTTGGACAGCCATTGGGTATAGACACGCACATCACTATTTCGGATCGACGGTAATCTGAACTCAGATCGGTACATTTCTGATATCTTACGTCCAGTAATTGTGCCCTATCTTTCAGGCATGACAAATGTCATCTTCCAACAAGGTAATGCAAGACAACTTGTTGCACGTCGTGTTTTGACCTTCCTCGATACTCAGGATATTCGGTTTTGCTCTGGTCTGCTCGATCTCTAGATCTGTCACCCCCTGAAAACATCTGGTCATATGTTGCTGAGAGACAAGTTTCCACCCCTCTCCAGCTAATACTGTTAATAAAATCTAGCACAGATTTGAAGCTTCATGGAATGTGTTGCCGGTTTCTGTCATCCAAGCCCAGCACAACTCCATGCCTAACTGCGTAGGGGCCATTTTAGCTGCTAGGTGTGACAGCTGTTTCTACTTATTTCGCCCCTCTGTAACCCCCCTCCCCCAAACTGCTTGCAAATTTAATAATTTTGCCTTTATACCATACTGTTTACCTACAGTAAATATCTTTTTGTATTTGCTTTCTTTCATGGTGTTAGAATTTTAATGATCAGCAGTGTAATTTTATGCTAAGAAACAGTAAAGTTCAGTTATTGATCATTTTATTACTAACTTAGCAACTAACTAAAGTTAGTTTATTATTGATAGATTTCAGTTATGCAGTCTATCAATAATAAACTAATATTATTTTATTATTAAAACTTAATTAAGGTTTTAGTTTAGATATTGATAATTTTATTACTATATTAACAATTAGCTATGGTCTTCCATTAGACGCTTTAAAAAAGTTTAAAGACTATATTAATTAATGTATTAAACATATGTCTTTAGAATATGAGATATTTAGAATAATGAGAGAATATTTACTTGAAATATTTAAAACTTGAGGGTTGATTTTTTTTTATCACTCATGTAGACAAAGTACATAATAATTATCCTATTGTAAGTAAAAAAATTTAATTTAACTTAATAGACAACTTGAGAATAACATTTCCTTTTGAGTTGTGAGCAATTGTCAGAAAGAAGTTTCTAATAGAATTATTGCCTTGTGTGTGTATATGTGTAAGAAAATTAAAGTCAATATTATTAATGTTTACCTACCTAAATGTTTTTTTAACATCACAATTTCATTAAACCCCAATAAAATTTAAAACAGTAAGTAATAGCTCAAATACGTATATCACTGTTGCTGGTAACAATTACAAAAACTTGTACAAGGTATTATAGATACGTTTGTAATTTTTCCTTAATTTATGATAACCAGTGCAGCATAAATCTATTTATTATTAATAAATATGACTATTTATTAATAATAAATAGATTTATGCTGCACTGGTTATCATAAATTAAGGAAAAATTACAAAAATGACGATAACTCAAAAAGTTATGCGTAGAATGTAATGAAACATACTCACATTACACAACACATAGGAAGGTATAAAATCCCCATACAATTATGGTGTAATAAAAATTATCGGTACTTGTCTATTAAAGCGGCGCCCGCTAAATTAAGAATACGCCAAGCTAATTAAAAGCGCCAAGTAAGCGGAGCGCGAAATTGAAATGTAGGAAAACAAATAACACACCAATAAATAATATAAAACTTTTTTAAATCTCATCCTAATAAGAACTATAAAAATTTATAAGTTTAATATTAATATATTTACATAATTTTTAGAACATCAATCAACAGGCCATATTTCCGAAATTGCGTTCACTATTTTATAGAAAGCATTTTTATTTCGCTACATATTTCCTTCACATAAATTCTACCAGATACGATTCTAGATGATGCCGAGCCGTGCCGTTTCTTGCTACGCTTCTTTGCGGAACCCCACATTCTTTTAACATTTTGCCTGTGAACTCCCATTGACGGATCTACAAAATTGTACTTAAGGTTCTTCGTGAAATGTGTAAAACCAGCATCCATTTCGCTGTTTGGTAAATTGAAAATAGTTAACGACAATTTCAAAGGCAACAAAATAGGTATTTAAAAAAAAATACGAAATCAGTAACGTTAACAGGAAAGCGATATTTTACTAAAATGATGAAGTGCTGTTTCTTTAGGGCTGAAACCTTAGGAGTTTACAACCAAACATGGCGGTAAATCATACTGATTGGCGATTTTCCGTCTAATCCGAAATTGTAATTTGGCGGGAGCCTCTATAATGGACAAGTACCAAATTATCATATGTATACAATGAACAAATCGGATGTGTCAGTTTGGTACACAAAAAGTACCTTTACTATGGGGTAGGATCCCCCTGCGAAGCAATACAGCGCATGCAGCGATGTGTGATGCTCTCAATTAGGCGGTCTATTTATTCTATTGGAAGTGCAAGCCATTGTTCTTCCAAGGCAGTTGAAAATGCTCCTAGGGTCCCAAGAAGGGGATTGAAAGTAGCTGCACGTCGGCATAGAGCATCGCAAACGTGCTCGATAGGTTTAAGATCCGGTGATCGAGTTGGTCATATGCATTAAATTGCTTCCTGCTCTAGATAAGCATCCACGATGTGGTCTCGCATTATCGTCCTGCAGCACGAAAGCATCACCTATTGCCCCGGCATAAGGACGCACATAGGCATCTAGGATGTCATGTATGTAGGTGTGAGCATGAACATTTCCATGGGAAAAGACATGGAGGTCTGTGCGTCCACCCACAGAGATACCACCCCAAACACAGATACTACCTGATCCGTACTCATCCGTATTTCACGGATGTTTGATGGATGAAAACGAATTCCAGGTTCTCTCCAAATAAAAATACGCCAACTATCGCCTTGGAGGCTGAAACTGGACTCATCCATAAAAAGAAAGCCCTCCATTGATTTCGCATCCAGTGGACATATTGACGTGCCCACTGCAAACTTTCCCTCCTATGGTTTGAAAATGGACGCAATGGCTGGTCGCTTCGCATGAAGACCAAGTTCGTGAAGCCTTCGACGCACAGCTGACCTTGATACCAACCTTCCAGAGCTTGCAGGGAGGGAGGATCTGATTTCAGCCGGAGTTGCCGTTCTATTCCTTCGTGCGCATAATGACAAATATCGGTCATCGGTACTCGTGGTAGTGCGTGACCGTTCTTGGCTGAATCTCCTGGATGCCGAATCTGAGGTTAGAAATTGTTGCCAAAGTCTATGAATCACAGACGGACTCACATTCAGCCATCTAGCCACTTCTATCTGACTGTGTCCTCCCTGTAGTCCCCCAATAATTCGCCATCGCAGTTCGTCGATCAAATGATGCTTGGAGGTCATTGTTACAATTTCGCTATACAAGATTTCTAATTTCAGACAAGCAGCGACAATTTCCGCCTTGCACTGAGACATCCATTTTTATGCTCCTCGCAAATGACGTATTCCGACTGCAGCAGCACTATTTTGCATATTGTAATATCGTTCAGTTCCTTTTACTTACCAACATATTCAAATTTTATTGAGATTGTTTTATTTTTGGATGAGTTATCACTATTTTTGTGATTTTGCCTTAAATTATGATAACCAGTATATTCATAGCTATAGTTTTAAAGATCTTTTTAATTCTGCTGACATAGGTGATCTTATTAAAGTTCTAAAAGATGTATAAGAAATTTGATACAAATAAAGTTATTGCATATGAAAAATTTAAATACTTATCTTATTATCTTACTCTTAAAAGAAAATTTTATATTTTTACTAAGATTTATAAGCAGATTAAAGGTACACCCCAAAGTGGTTTGGGAAAAAAATTGTTTAGTCAATATTTATTTACATTTTTAAGAAGATATATATTTTTTTTATTATAGTAGTTTTAGAATGTAAGATATATTAATGATGTCATTTTCTTTCAAATTAACAATAATAAAGATGTTAAACCTTTCTTATATTTTTATCCAAAATATTTAAATTTACTTTCAAATTAACATTAATATGAATAAAGCGGAATATTTAGATATTTCTTTAAAATTAGAAAATAATAAAATTTTGGGTAATACATATGGTAAAATGATCCTATTTCAACCTTCGGAATTCATAAAGTCTCCTTACTTGGGAATTCTTTAAGTGTGCATATTTTTAGAAATTTAATTTAAAATCAAATATTGAGTAATATTATTTACTTTTGACAATTCTGTGTAAGACACAGAATATTTACATTAACCTGGATAAGCTTAAGAAAATTTGTTTAGATAAAAAATTTCTTTCAAATTTTATTGAGAGTAATTTGAAATATAACAAGTAATATAATTTTTTTTTAAAGTCGATTCCTATTTAGGACAACAAGGAAAATTGTTATGTTAGTTACTTTTTATTAAATAATTACAATTAATATAAATATGCATATACATATGACAGAATCACAATATTAAGTGGCAAAAGAATTTTTTTCCCAGCGATTTATACGCTTCGTCAACTAAATTTATATCCTGCTAAATATCTAATATAATAGAAATTTTTTTCTCCCATATAAAACTAAAATTAATTATATGAAAATCAAATAAAAAATTTTAGGCTTCGTCCCGAAGGCATGAAGATCGTACGCCGACGCTCTACCAACTTTGCATTAGAAGACAAATATCATAGTTGAAGCATTGGCTTGTTTCTTAATTCATCCGGTAAATTAAATGGTTCGAATTTGTTGGAATGATAGTTTAGCCCAGCCACCCTTGGTGACAGGAATTATTTGGCGGTATTTTGCCAAATGTGGCTACCCTGGTCCGCTTCGTGGACTTGACGTTCAGCCAAAATAAAAATAAAATAAAATAAAAAAACCCGCTAAGTTTGGCAATTTTTGAAATCGCGCCAAGTGGTTGGGCTAAACTGCCTTTCCACTAATTAAACTTAATGAATTAATATTTGAAAAAACTTTATTAACATCAAGTGTCATCCCATACAAGTTTAAAAAAATGTATTTGAACTTGAGTGGATGAATAAAAGTATTTTATTAACGATTGAAAATTTGAATAAGATATATATATATATATATATATATATATAGGAGATTGTAAGCTAATAGTAGGAATTTAATAATTATATTTCCTTTATTTTTTCTTTAAGTTTGGTTTAAAATTTTAAAAAAAAAGAATGTATAATTATATATGTTGTTTTTAAATATGTTTTTTTTCTCTTTTTTGATGCTTTTATTTTTTTCCTTTTTTTATTTTTCGCCTTTTGATTTTTTTTTTAATGTCGATAAAAGTTTTTACATTACATCTCTTTTTCTCTAATAGATGGCATTGCTACATTGCTGATTAAATTAGGCTGGCAAATCTTTGCATGTTTGTGTTAAATATGTAGTTTGTTGTTGCAAAGCTTTAATCACGTGTTAAGATTTTTAATTTTTTAAATCTGATGTTAATTTTTGGACTATTTTCCCTCTGTTTCATTTTGTGGATATTTCTATTTATCTCAAAATTATTTTCTATTTGTTTTCTTACATTGCAATGTGGTCTCTTCGTATTTTATGTCTTTTATACATGGAATTTTTATATTACGTCTATTCTATAGGAAATATTGAGCCTGTAAAGCACATGCTAAATCTTCCAATCTGTCTTAATCTAGGTTCAGAATCTATAAATTTTGCATTTCATATTCTTTCTTAATTTCTTTCCTTTGTTTTTGTTATTTTCGAAGTCTAGGTTTGTACTTTCTATATTTTGAAGTTTATGTTCTTGCTATTTTTTATCATGTGTTCTTTCAGGTATTTGTTCTTTGAAGGGTGATTTCCTTTTTCTATAGGCTTTTGAAATTAAATTTTCTTTTACTTTTTCTATAATAATTATAATAACAAAAATTTTGACCTAAGTTTTAAAAATTTCAAGGAACTCTTGAATTTTTTTCAAGAGTTCCTTGAAATTATTATTAACAATTATATGTACAATATAATTGTTACATATATATATATGTAACAATTATATTGTACCGAAATATTTCTGATACTTATTTTATAAAATATGTCAGTGTCATTATTTAATATAGTTTTTATTAACTTCTATTTTAATAAGTTCTTAAATTAAAGCCATGATATTATTTGCATTGGATTTTCTAAGCTCTCTGTATATCTCCGACGTTGTATATGTTTAAAATGCTGTTTAAATGTGTGCTTGTTTTAATTGAGAATTTATAATTTCTGCAAGGGTTAACGTCTTAAGTTTAATATATTCAGTGAAAAAGAGTAATTAATTAAAAAAATCTGAGTCAAATGAATTAAAAAAAATGGATCAAATATTTAACTATGCATTGAAAATCTACTGACAAAAAATATTGAATTCTTTTGACAAAAGTCTAATTTCATAGCTCAGAAACGTTATGATTTTCGCTTTTATCTTCATAAAGCATTTGAAGCTAAATTTTTTCTGTGTTAAACACATGAAAACTTCAATAAGCAGTACTTTTAATTCATTTTATGCCATAATTGAATCATTTTATCTAGAAACGAGTGAAATTTATTAGGGAAGGCAATTGTTCATCTCAGTAAGTCTTTGCATTCGTATTGAACGCTAAACATAAAGAATAAACCGCAATGATTATAGTAGAACTACAGAATCTAATCTAAATTCCGATCATGTTTGTCTCTTTTCTCTCTGTTTATATTCCTTCACTCAAAATTAGAAACAGCAATAGCAAAGCGACAGGGTCATTCTGAATCTTTTGGTTTGCTGGAGCGGAGAAAAATAAAGATGACACCAGACGATAAAGTCCCCTCATCTCAACCCGAAAAGGAGGGTGGGGAGAGATGAAGTGTGTCATGTCCTCAGATTGCACTCTACTTTGCAGGGCCTGAGGAGTAGTACGGCAAAGACATGATTGGACTACGTTGGGTCTTGATTTGTAGATCTTGTATACCCAATTCCTGAAAAAAAGAATCGCGTCTCTTATTGATCGAGGTATTAAGAGATACAAGTTTCGGGGGGGGGGGGGAAAGTTGTCAGGACTGAAGAGTTTCCAGAATTTGTAAGCTTTGTAGGAAGTTTCTTTTGAAGTATAAGGAATGAATCAATGTATATTGATGTTCTCTTAATATTTTTGCGCTAATTAATATTTCATCATTAGTAATTTTGTTAAAGTAATAATTAATTTTTTCCTATATTTTAGGAAAAAAAAAAAAAAAAAAAATCGTGTGCTGTGTTCGGATGTGTACCATCGGTCTTTTGAGATAATTAATTTTTTGGCAAAATGTGTTACCATTCTTGATTCTTACGAAATATTATTGAATTAATGTGAAAATGATAACAATTTTCTATCTTCTAAAGTTAAAATTTTGTTACACATTTACATTATAACAAATATGTCTTATTATATTATTCACGTAATTCAAATAACTTGGTTTTCGTAAATCGAGTAAATTTCGTAATCTATGGCCTGTTCATTTTCAGCAACGATATTGTAAGTTTATTTCAGAAATATGGTTAGTACACAGAAATGTAATTTTTCTGCAGTGGTCTATATTCATCTTGAAATTTATCTTTCAGACATATGAGTATAATATAAATATCGCTGCAAGTTTCATTGTGAGAAGAAAAGACCGTATTCATAACAAAAAAACATGAAATCCCAAAAGAAAGAAAATTTTACAACAAATTATTATTTATATTTTAAAACATCTACTTCCCTTATTAGAAAAATATTTTGGAGTGAACGCTTTAATCAATTTTTGTAAGATTTTTTTTTAAAATCAAAATATCAACAATTTTGTGAAACAAGTTGTGCTTAGTAAAATTCAGCATAAAACTGTCATGAAGTTTTGACAATACGAATATGTTTGCTTCGAATCGACTTGAAACAACGAATCTGGATTAATAACGGTAGCAAGATGAGCATAGAGTAGAACGAAAATAAATATATATATAAAAAAGACAACTTGTGTTTTTAGAAAAAAAAAAAAAAAAAAAAAAAAAAAGAAAAATTTTCATTAAATTTTTTTATCTAGGGACTATTCAACAATTTATCATTTCAATCAATTATTCAATAAGAACCATAAGGCTGGAAATATTTTTAAAAAGTAACATAACGCAGTCAGTAAATTTTTAACAGGTAACTGAAACATGCTATTTTAGCGATAATTAATTACCTAAATTATACGTAAGAAGGATTATACATACATAAGATTAATTTATGCGAAATGACAAATGGTATATTAATTTGATATCACAAATAATTTGAAACCTCAAAATAGCTTCCCAGCCATTCTTATGTCATCGTAATTAATTACAAAAAGAGTTCATCATTAGCAATTTCATTTATATTGGATGAGCTAAACACAAATCTATATTGATTATTATGATTCATGCAGCATTTTTTTTCACAGATCCCAAGATATCGAAATGGGGCTTTTCGGATCTAAACGAAACGTGCATAGATAGATTATATAACACATTCTGCATAAAATACATCACACTGGTCGTTATCAGACGTACCATTACGAAGACATTTAGGCATTGAGTACCCAAAATAGCTCGATATGGCTTGTGGAATATTTTTTTTATCTGCTTTCGTGATTCATCCTTACATTCATACGAAGGGAATGATACAATCCTTTCTGTTAGTTCTATCTCATTAATGTGTGCTGAAGTCGTTGAAGGTTATCGGACTTCCTTCTTCTTTTTGTTAGGTTTCATGAATAGTTCATTCCCGCGGTAGAGAGCATTCCATAATGGATAAAGCAAAACGAGTGCTGCTTTGGAGTGTCTAAGGATATTGGAGCAGGTTTTTTTTTTATCTGTTTCGATTATGGTGAAATGTATTCTAGTGTGACGTGATTTCCCAATACGATTCGGATACTATCTTTTTTATTATTATTATCATAGCATGATGTTAATGTCACTTACATCAAGAGGACTAATTTAAATTAATTCGGAAGTTGTGATTAATCACATTCATTTCGACTGAAGGTATTAAAATCTAATTAGTGAAATGGGTTTGATTTCATTTGCTTTTTTTTTAATGTTTCTTTAGAACTCCATAATGAGCTTTGGGGATAGATCTTAAAATCATGAACTTCAAAGAACTGAAGTCGTTAACTCACCTGTTGTTATTTTACAGTAAAAATTTTACTACACTATTTTGTGTGAACTTACAAATAGTAAAGCTTGATATTAAACTTAAAAATATTTTATGTGACCTACTCGTATTAATGAAATGACTGACTCTTTTTTTTTAATAATTTTTTTTCTTGAGATTTGGTTGCGAAACTTTATTTCTACTGTTTTTTCGCGGCTAGTAAATATGATTCAGTTAATTAAGTGCATATTCAACTAGTACGTTAAGAAATTATAAGACTATTTTAATTTTGAAATTTATGAAATAAATAAAGGTTCCAAATATAATTAAAACAAAAGAAATATGACATAACAGCATATTTAATTAGGTTTGAAGAATTTTCAGTAATGAAAAAACTTTATCTTTTTAAAATCATTCCTGGGTGGATTTTGATGTACGATAAGAAGTATTGTCCTGCTGAAATTTCCATTTAGCATCACCTAAAAAGCCCAAACGGTATCAGATGATCATTTAGCACAACTTGACAATATAAAGAGTCCATAAGTCCCGAAATTTACAGTAAATCGTTCAGTCCATCATGACTAAAATCTCCCCAAATCATCACTAATCCTCTTCCAATTTGTCGACTGAAACATTCTTTAGGTTCCTTCTTCAAGTCATACCAATAGTGTATGTAGCCATCTGAGACATCAAGATTAAATTTCTTTTCATCAGAAAACATAATTTGTTTCCATTCATCGTTCTATTATATGACATTTTTACCCCATTTTAGTTTCTCGTTGGTGTTTCAATAATTTCGTTGTTCATTTTCATAAATTTGTCTTAGTTTTTTTAACTTCCAAGTTATGATGCATAGAATTTTTTTCAAGAACATTTCGAAATTTTACGAATTGAGAGACCTTTTTCAGTTGATAATCGAATTTTTTTTACTGTCCCGTGCTGTCAAAATTCTTTTTCATCCAGATAGTTTTATTTTATTTGCATGATCTCTTCTAATTATAGACTTGTGAATGGCAGTTTTAAAACGTTTTATTTCATCAACCTAGAAATTTATCTTTCAGATTTACCAGTATCCTTACAAATTAAAATTTTTCTTATTTCATTTTGAAATAACTTTTTATCTTGCGGCGTTTTAAAATAAATTGTGAATAACACAATGGAAACCCACACCTTTGCTTCTCATGCATTGTGGTCATGGAATTCTTCCGTTCGATTAATAATGATTCTTATGCAACATATAATATGTCGATTTTCTCAGGTGGTATTATAATTTCTTAACAGACACAAAATTCAATTTTTAGAGGAATGAATAGATCTTAATAAAGTTTAGATTATTTTTTAAAAATACAATTAGTACTGAAATGGTGTTTCGCGATTCATTTTAAATTTCATATTGCGTTATATTCTTCAGAAGTGCACAAATTTATTAGCGATCTTATAATTCCACTGTAGCACAGAATATATACTTTTTCCAAATAACGTAAGATCACTCATAATGTGTTTGTTCTCCTGCTCAAATAATATATATTATGTGTACCGTAAAGTTCCGTTAATTTCTGAAATAAATGAAAATAATACCTTTTTGAACGTATTTATTAATATTTACTGAAGTTGTAACCTCACTTGGGTCTTGTTGATGTATGCATACAAGAGGCGAAGATAACTGAATTTACTGTCTAACAAAAATATGTAAATAATAATAAATATAAAAAATCTTACAAAAATGAAAAAAATAGTAATAGTAATAATTGATACTACTTAATGAAATGTAATTGTTGAAGGTTAGTAATTCAAATTCACGTAACTCCATCTTCATGACGTCGAATCATGATGTATAGAAGCTAATCAATTGGATGCTTCAAAGTGGTTATATAAGAGGTGGAAGGAGCTATAGAAGAGAAAGAGGGTCACACAGATGGCTGAATTCAGGTGGCAGAACAGGAGCATGAGAGAGTTATTATGACTAACTGAGATGTTATTGTTTTCTCAGTTTCTAATTTATCTTATGTTTTGATTAAACATGTTTTATGGAAAAAGCTTGCCTTGTTTTCCTACAGTAATTAAAATTTACTATCGCATTTTATGAATATGTTTTTGAGATTTCATCCGTAGTTTGATACTAACATTACTTTGGTTTGGTTTTATTAACGTTGCACTAGAAGCAACACAAGGGTTATAGGCAGATTGCTCAAGGGGACCGATTTCACACAAAGCGCTTAGAGATACAAACCGGACCCCCGGGAAACAATCACCCCCGCACTCAATATTTATTGGCAAAAATAATTTTTCTACAATGTTTTTCAATAATAGGGTAACAAATTACAATACGTGTTGGAGCAAAGAACAAAAGTTAAAATAAAATTCCTAAAAACCGAAGGAAACATAATCAAGCAATTTGTTTACAAATACTTTATAGTTCTAATGATGTTAATTTTTGACGTCTAGTTCTAATACTTCCAATTTTTCACCATTTCCTGCGGATAACAGATGGTGATACAATGACTCCCACCAGGAGACAGACTGCCGGCGTGAGGCTATTGACAACGGAGCTCGTGGTTTTGAACCTCGGTCAAGTGATGAAGACGACATCTGAGGTGGCACCTCCCTCTCATAACTTTCATACCAAGCCAACGGTAGGGCTTTGAATATCGAAAGATTTAACAGAATCAGTCCCTGTTACATGGCGGTTCTTTAATGGTATCAAGGCTCGAACCCATGACGCGACTCATACCGTCGTCCGCGAACATGCGTCCACAAAGCTATCGCGGCCTTACTAACATTGCACTAGAGTCAGATAATGAACTTCTAGTTCCATATTCTCTCGCCTTGCGTTATTTCGGGAGAGTTGAGGACTCGAATCTTGATTTCACAAAGAACACATCGTGTAATGAGGCTGTTGCATTTAAAGTCAGTCGGGCTTCAGAGTCCTCACGTTTGTGGGGAGTTTGAAACACGTAGGGTGGAATTGCAGTTCAGATGTACTCTTCGTCACTTGACTGGAGCTTTGAATTATCACGTCTATTGCTAAGAATCATCGAATTCTTTCTAAATACGACGTTATTGAATAATAAATCAATCACAGGGCGTTATATTTCTTAATTACAAACCTTTTAAAGAGGGTATGTCACCTGAATTAATACCATTTTAGAAATATATGCACTACCTTAAATTAATGTTTTAGGCTATTTTAAATAAATTATAACAAATCAGGCCATTTAATTTATTGCTTTAAGTGAAATATATAATTTGAAACTTTACAGCCATCGAATATTGGTCAACTTAATAGACCTCTATATTACGTAGATGATTGAATATTGAAGACTCTATTTATGAATGTAAATCAAATAATCCATTCAGAAAAGAATGATGTATCTCTAGATTAAAAAAACCGTAGGAAAAGTTTTAATAACATTAGAGTGTAATAAAAATGAAAATTATATTAAATTATCAGAAGTAATCATTTTGCCATGTTTGATACCTTTTTACTATGACTAAATGAAAAGGGAGTATATAATAACTATTTTCTGAATATTTCATTACCTTCAGAACTGTGACAAATTATAAAAACAAGATTCCGTTTCTGTACACCTCATCACGTACAAATGCAAAACCAACTCACCCAACCACCGCGCGCGCGCACACACACAAACACACAGGTTTTTTTTTTTTTAAAAAAAATCGTTTTCTTTTATTAAATGACATTAGGACTAATGAGTCCAAAATCTTAAAATTACTCAACTGTTGATAGTCAATGCAGTATGCCATAAAATAATGTTGGAATTTAAAGGGTTTTAGTTTCAGAAGAAAGTGTTGCAGAGAGATAAATTATACATCAAATTGATGGGAAACCCTCCAGGATTCTTACATTTTCAGTAAAACTGCAGACGTGAAGACTTTATTCAGCCTTCATCCGTCTCCATAAAAACACATTCGACGTGACAGACGAAACAGTTTATAAGTGATGCTTTTTTTAAATGACCTAATTTTTTTTTCTTGTGAATGATTTTGGTTACACGCGTTAGGTTTGAATACTGTCATGTGTATTATGAAGTTCCCCGCATGAAAACAACAATCGTCGATAGGACAAAGAAACAGCATCTTACTGAAGTGAACACGTTCAGGTCAGCCATCATAATAAAACATTCAATTAAGAATAGACCTTGTGTGGGATGAAACGACTGAAGCTATGAGGAAAAGATTCTCGCGTATCCTAAAGAAATCCGTACGGAAATGCTCTAAAGAGTTGGCCATTTCCAAATAATTGTTCACACATTTTTCACAAAATACAACCTTCACATGCCCTTACGAAACAATAGTGTGACATTAAAAAAGTGAATGAAGGGTATGTTATTGGACGAAACAGCTATCAGCCCCCTTTTTTTTTCTGAAAAAATAATAACAAGGACATAGTTTGGGAAATGTTCTAAAGGTATGAAGCGCCCCAAGTACCACAGAATTTCATTTTCAAGTCAAATGAAGCTCCTCCATATTTTGCTGCAATCGAACGGGATTTTCTTATGCGTAACATTTTCTTAACGATACGTCGGGCGAGATGGTTGATTGCTTCCATCCTAGCAGTCTCCAAATTATACCCCCCCCCCTTTGATTTCTATTTCTGGTGTTCTGTAGAAACATAAGTATAGCCCTTTCAAGTTTGAAAACTGGATCACCAAAAAAAAAAAAAAAATGCCTCAACGAAGCTATTTAGTATACCACATTAGATATTACCTTCTATGCTTGGGAAGGGACTAAATATCATCTTCACAACTGCAGGGCAATTAAGGACCTCCTTAATTGCCCTGATGCACCTGCACCTGATCCTCCTCTCTGATGCATCTGGGCGACGTTCTTGTAACGGAAAAGTGATTAACAATTCATGGTAATTTTTCTCGGCATATTTTCCCACCGCCATTATGATCAAGTTAAATTGTTGGAGATCTGAATCGTTGAAGATTATTTCCAACAGTCCACGGTGGCAAGCTGTCAATTCCGTCTCTTGATCGGTCATGATTGCCTGTCAGAGCATCTCCATCGCATTGAAATCTTTACGAAACCTGGCTGCCTTCTCTAAAATTCAGCAGATACAATGAATAGAGATCACCTCCGTCGATGTGCAAAACTTCATGGCGATACAGAAACAACGCTGTACTTACTGGTGTTCTGGTGAAATTTTTGAGCAATGATTTTGGTCACTTCCATTATTTGTTCTAGTTATATATGCATTTGACTGGCCACTGGATATAAAAAAAGTTGTGCAATGATAAGTTAATGAAATTAAGAGAGCAAGCAAATGGAAAATTAAAACTAAGTTAATGATTAGTCTTATTTATAGAAAATTCCAATTTATTATCTTAATTAAGACATTTCAATTTAATTCTTTTCAAGAGTGAGAAACGATTTCTATCAGGTAGAGGATTATTTCTTTTTAAAAGATATTGAATTTGAAATAAATTTTTACAGAATGTTTCACAAAAGATATAAAATATACAAAAACGTATAGTATTAACTTGTAAATTTGTTATCTGACATGCAATTGGAAAGTGTACAATGAGCATAAAATATTAATATCTAATTTAAGATTAATTCCAAGTATTAGTATTCAAGTAACCTATAGAAGAATTCTATATTTAATCGTTAATTAAATTAGATTATATGAAATCAAAACAGCCATTTTGTATAATGTATATTTCAGAAAATTGCAGGATCGTTAAGTATATTTATGTAACATGATGATTCGTCAGTTTTGCTTTTTTACTTACAAATGTATTTTCTTACATTAAATTTACCTTTTGCTATTGATTTTAAGATCAGAAGAGGATGAAAAATTAGTCTTTTAGCACTTACACAGAATGTCTAGTTTTACACCTATTCACTGTATTACATTTATTCATTACACTTCTAATGTTTACTTAATAAGCGTAATTAAGTTTCATTTGGTTGGAAGGGAACGGGAAACATCAACATAGAATCAGAAAGTATCCCCAGATGTTAGTTAAAGAAAGGGTCGCGAATAGCTCATCTTACATTCATTTGTCGATGTCACAGGTATAACACTTCAGACGCCTTTTATACAGGTATCACGTGTTTTGGAACTGATTCATAAATTAAGTTTTTTCTCTTTTATAATTAAATCACGAACCTTATGGTTACACTTTACTATTTTTTTGAAACAATAAATTTATTGTGAGATTAGTTTTCTTAGCAAAAATAATTACTCTCGATGTGTACTCTAATCCCTCCTATTTTATTAAATAGTATTAAGGACCACTTATTTCAAAATAGGTTTTGAAGCTTTTTATTTTTTTAAACTCTCAGTTTTCATACAATTGAACAGACAAATGAGTTTTTAAGAAACATATTTTTAAGAATCAATCTCGTCTAATCAAAGTTATATTGTTATTATTATCTTTTCTTTAAGAATGTTTGAATTATTGATAAGGTTTTCAAACTATAATTATATATTACTTTTACTATATATTACCTAATTATGTACTATATGTTACCTTTTTTATTCATATTATATTTCTGTTACTTTATCGTATCATAAAAAGTTTTTTTTGCTACCTCTTTAAATAGATATAATTACTTAAGAAAATCTCTACTTTTATTAAAAAAAATGTAGTCAGGTCAATAATTTAGATACTCTAGACATAAATATTATTTCTGACTTAATTATTAAGCAGACTGTGCTAAATTTCTTAAATGTTTGAACTTCTGTTTTTGTTTCGAATTTTATTTCGTTTGAACATTTTATACATTTTAAATCTTTAAGATTGTATTTAAAATATTTATCCTGATTTTATGTCCGATTCATTGCTTTGTACTAAAAATATTAGCAAAATATCTTAAATGTTGTTGATTTGAAATTGTTAGGTGTGTTTAAATCTATTTACCATTATTTTAGTATTTTTAATTGAAATACTTTTAATAAGTTTAATAAATGCATATAGAGAAGGGGCGAATAGAAATGTACTTAAACTTTTTATTTGAGAGATTTTTAATTAATTTATCACAAAATTTGAAGAAAAGGAAAAAAAGAGCTCTATATTGGCAGGATTTAATGTATTAATTAGAACAACTGTGATTCTAATTGCTTATTAAAATGAAATCCTGAGAAATTAGAAAGTGTGTAAGTTAATTCAAGTTTTCAATATATTCTAACTTGAGTAACATTGCTAAATATTATTTTGAAAAAAATCAAAGAAGAACTGCTCGTTGTAGGAGCATGAAAGAGACTGGCAGCCTTCTATAAACATGTCACATAAAGACGAGTGTACCGAATCGAATCGGAAGTAAAACTAAATGAATGATTCATCATTTTGTTGTTCATGCTTTCGGTCGCCCTCATCAGCAGAGGCGGTGTTGAAGAATGTTCTAAGTTGCCAAAGTAAACACTGAACCCACCTTTGCGTCAATCATCACCAGAGATGTCAGTGCCCTTGAAAAGTGGTCAGGTGGAAAATCCCAGTGCCTCTTTGAGAATCCCGTCAGAACGTTGAAGGGGGAAAAAACTTGCAATAATGGTAATAAAAGAAAACAGAAACCTTAGAGGAAAAGTTAAAAATCTTTTTGGTTCTTTATATTCATGAACCAAAATGGCTTTAAAAATAACAATTCCCGATAATTGCGTTCAAATATTTCTTTATGGAATGCACTGAAGTTTCTTTTACACAACTTTAAGATTTACTCCAATCTCTGCTTTTGTATAGTTTTACGAAGTTTCCGTTTTCTCTCTGAATAAATGAAGCTATTTATTTTTTTCTGACAATAAAGTTTAAGAAAATATTTTCTAAACAGTCTTAAGGACGAATCACGATGATAAAAAATGCTACACACACCTGACCCCCTCCTTTTATGCAGTAATTTCTAACTTGACTTATCATGCTAATGAAGTGTCAATAATTCTGTAGATGTGACGAATTATGGACTTACATAATCTGGTCGAATTTTTATAACAAGATTACCTTTTATTCATATTTATCCTTCATAAAATTCTATAAACCATCTCTTAAAAATTTCTGTTCTGATAAAGCGTGGTATTTTTGTATCTTGAGACAGACTTGTGAACTTATCATTTCATTTAGAAGCAAGATTTAAATGAAGGAGTATGTATAGATCATTACTTAGAAATGATCTATATAATTATAAATTAGTAATGACTTAGTAATAGTGCTAAGTCATTTATAACTTATAAGTATGTAGAATTAGTATTACTTACTAATGATGTAAGATTTTTAAAAGCACAAGTTAGATTCACTTAATTATTTTACCATAAATGGAAATGTAAAAGTATTTTGTCGAAAAATTGTGTTGTAAAATGTTAGTTTTCCTTTTAAAAAATCAATAACTGCTATATTATTTTTTTGTAAAAATATTTCGTATCGATAAAACAGCACAATATTTTTTTTAGAGCAGACGTTCATAAACTTTTTTCCCTATGTATGTTTGACTGAATTTATCATTTATGAGTACCCTCCTCGTATTCGGAAGATTAATTAATACTTCTTGACATTCGGTGAGCAAAGTTGGAGATAATTCTCTTAGGCTGCAAATGATCCCCTTCCAAATTTCCTGGAAATACAACATTTGAGCTTATTAGTTGATGTTTCTCATCATTACCAACATTAAATTCATCTACAATCAAGCCAAAATTTGAAAATCGTACACTTTAGAGAAGGTTTTAAGAAGATAAAATGTTAATGAGAGGAATTAGATTTACACCAGAGAATGAAATTGAAGTATCTTGCACACTTTTGATAGTCGTCGCAAATTGGAATTTCTATATTAAAATTAAAGATATTTTAAAACTATTCTGCGTTATATTTTATTACGATTTCTTTGCTTAAGAAAATTCGATGATGAAAGAATTTTTTTTCCGCAGAATTATCAGTTATTTGTATAATGTTGAATAAATTTAAACCTGAATCAGAGTAGGAAGACATTTAGTCATTTTACATCAGTTCTCTTCTGAACTAAAAAAAAATGTTTAGGTGACACACAGTGCCTAAGAAAAAAAAGAACTAAGAAGCAAGAACGAATATTTATAACTTTTTATGAATGAAAGACATGTATCATGTATATTCCTTTTATCCTTTATTAATTTGTTCCTTTTTAGTAAAATTAAGTTAATTTTTTTGTGATACATTTCTTTCTTTTCACATAATATTTTCTTGTATTTCTTAGTAACATTCCTACATAAAGTCAATCTGTTGACAATTATATATAATTAATTGTTGAATACAGTAATTAAAGTAAATTTAATTTCATTCGATCATGTTGATATTGTTAACTTGTGTCAAAATTGCTTCATTTTGTGTACTTATTCAATTGTGCATATTTTTTACTTTCCCAAACAGTTTTTATTATTATTAGCAAGAAATACAACATTTTACGAAAAAGACCACCAGAGGAATTAATTAACTTGAAATGACACTTAAATGGGTTTTTAACCATCGGTAATAAATCAAAATAGTGGTATGTTTGTTTCATATTTAATATTCTCTCATTTTCCATTAATATTCAAAGTAAAATATGTACGAAAAATTTTATATCGCAAATTATGCAACAGATATTTGTTTACTCAAATACAAAGTAAAAGCTAATTCACGTGAATAGCTCTTAACTAAAAACTACTTTTATATGAAATTGCCACATGATGTTTTAAATAATTTACATAACACTTCTATTAAAACATTTTCAAGGCAAAAGCAGAACCACTTTGACCACATTTTGTTCTGGATGATAGTAAAAAATATGGTCACCAAGTAGTTCTGTTGACATTTTCTTTTGTATTTTTTTAGAATGCCTGAATTTCATGTGCAGTTGCGTCAAAAAAAGGACTTCCTAAATAACTTTTGAAATTTTCATTGCAGCTGGACAAAATTGATATACTTGAGAAAGGTACAAAGGAACTAAGTTAATGGCAGTCTACTAAGGAACTAAGTTAATGGCTATTTGCCTAAATCTCCATTACAGAATAAGATTTTTTTTCAGATTTAGGTAGACAATGGTCTAAATAGCCTATGTTCATTCATTAATTAATTCTAGAAATATTTGGGAGAAAACAATCCGAGGCTATACTGCAAATCATTTCCCGAAATGCAAAAAATAATATTTTCTCCAGTTTTTGACCTCATAACAAATCAGTGATCCAACAATTCTGATTTATAAGCTTGTAGATGGCACTCATTGACTCTGTGAATTTTTTGATCGGGTATTCAAAATAGATTGTTTCCTGTACTTCTGGAGGGAAATGCAAAAATGCTTGAATTTATCAGTTTCTTAACGTGATAAATTAAAATATATGTAAACATTGTGTTGCGATCTAATTCATCTTTTTTTTGTCCTTAATAATTCGTATTTTTCATAATTTTATCACATTATTAATATTGACCCCAATTTTTAAAACTTTACAAAATACCTATAGTTTGGATCAAAAAGTCATGAAAAATGTTCCAAAGAAAAATTTACATTATCAAATGTATGAGATACTCCTTTTATATTAGAGGATCTATTTTTCAAGCCCTCTTAACTCAAAAACTTATAAGCAGATTTTGCAAAATTTGAAATTTACGCTAATTTTAAGATCAGAAAAAAGATATGCGAGAAATTCGGATTCTATAATGAATTCAGATTCTGCTTATTCGGAAAAAGTTTGTATTTTTTAATAATAATTACTTTAGGAGTTAGTAACATTAATTAATTAATACAATAACACGACATATTAGCTAAATTTCATATATTAACATTGATATCAATTTTGTCAAGCTACAATGAAAATTTGCTAAAATTATTATGTTTAATCCTTCTTTTTTACGATTATACGTGACATATAACTACTGATCAAACTTCCAAGTGGGAATTTAAAAAATTCAAAATGTTTCAAGAAAGAGAATAAAAAAGCATTTTAAAAAGTAAGATTTCTGTAACAAAAGCCTTTTAAAAAGTAAGATTTATTGCTTTTTATTCAAAATTTATTTTCATGTTTGATGAATACTCATGTTGTCAATGGATGACATTATTTAACAATTGGTTTGATATTCCATTGGCGACTCAGTTGGTGGAAACATATCAGTAAATTCCTTACACTCTATTCCACTGAGTTCAATTTCTGGAACCGATTTCTCCTATGTTCTGTTTGTATATTCATTCAAATTTGCATTTCGTTCTGCAGCACAGTGGGCAACCAGAATATTTCTTACTTAAGTAGCAATTAAAGTCGAAAGAACAGCAAGGAGATAAATCTATAGATGGGCAATTATTTAGAATTGAAATAAAATGTATTGATGGATGCGTGTGTGTTATTGTAAAATATCATTTGTAAAAATTCCATACATTGCACAAAATTCTATAAGCAATACTTTTCATGGCTAAGCAATTACGTATAATGAGATATAATTTGTATCATTCAACGATATACAGATAATGTAAATTCTATAAAACGTCTTACAACTCATCACTTTTAAATCACTTAAAGTTTTGTTTGTGAAACTTTGTTGTTTGTGCAGCTCTCTTCTAACGGTAATCGTTGGCAAAGGAATTTGCAGATGCTTATTTAGTTCTTCAGTCACTTTGGCTGTAGTTGTTTGTCGGTGTTCAAAAGAAATGTTACATTTAATTACTTCTCTCTCTCAATATTATTGGCCTACTGTCATATCTTATATTACTGAATTTGTTAAATATTGTTTGATAAGACAACTTAATAATAAAAAAAAGCAGAAAAAATTTGGTTCGTTTCAACAAAATCCTTCTATCAATAAACCATGTGAATATATATCTTTTATACTGGTGGAGGTTTTAATTGCTATAAAAGTCGCCAAAATTCTTGTATATTGTAATTGGTCATGAAACACAACATGTGTTGGCTTTTTCTTCAAAAAATGAAAAATCTGAGCTTTATGTAAGTATCTTGAAACAAGTCTTCAAAATTCAAATTTCTGAAAAATTATTAACTGATAAAAATATTGTATTTACTTCATTTAAATAAAAACAATTCTGTAGAATTATTATATTATTAAATATTTGTTGACTACTGCTCATCACCCTAAAACTAATGGTAAAGTTAATCAATCCATAGTTACAAAACATAGATGTAAAGTAAACTCTTCTTCAATTAAAATTCCTTGGACTAAGTTATTAGTCCAGGTAATAAATGAACATAAATTTTTAGCTCTATACTCAAAAATTAAATATCCACCAGCGAATTTGTTACCATATCATCTAATGTTATCATATTATTTAAAATTATTTTGAATGTTTAGTGAATTTGTGTAAATGCTTATTTCAAAAAAATTCCATGCCATGACCAATTGCTAAAGGGATTTAATGATATTTTAAAAAACCTAAAACAGAATTCATATCTTCGTTGGGTCGTCAATAACCTTGGTCAAGATGTACGAGTCATGCGAAGGTCGGGAAATTGAAATGATAAATCAATTTATAATCTTTTTTTTTTTCTTCAAAATCTTAAAATCAAGTCTTTTCTTCCACTTTTTTTAAAAAAAGATTTCCTTAATCGATTTGCACGTAGTATATTAACAACTCGAGCTCCTTTTAACTCTGACTAAACAAAATTTCTATTTTCCATCCTGGTGTAAACACGTATTACACGATCTAACACCTTTTTTTCTTTGCTGACACTTGCTATGGGAGCCACGCAACTTCGCTCACTTTTTTCGTCATTGATAGGAATTATAAATGCATATAATGATCTAGAACCATAAAATAAATTCAAACATACATTAATATTAAGACTGTCTTCGCTTGTCTAAGATCAATAATATTATGGTCAAGATATGACACATATACACACATATAATCTATGTATATATATATGTACATCCTTCGACAATAAAGTTCTGTGAATAGTCCTGTAACATTAACGTAGATGAAATATTAACGAAAGTTACTTTACTGTCCTTCGAAATAGTCACCTCCCATAAATATGCACCGCTAAGATCTGCTATACATGTCCCGGAAATTTTGCAAGAAATTTTCTTTTGGGATGGAGTTCAAAAGCCTCTTAACGTTTCGTTGGTTGTCAGGAATATCGTCAAATCTCTTTCGTTTTAAAGCGAGTTTAAGTCGTGGGAATAGGAAGAAGTCTGGAGGATTGGGATCTATGGTGGATGTTCAATTTGCATTACAACTTTTTTTTGCGAGGAACTGTTGGAAGATATTGGCTGTGTGAGCATTGTTGTGAACAAAAAAAAAAAAAAAGAACCATGAACCTTGTTGTACGTGCTGGGGTCGTACCCTGCGTAGACGTTTCGTGAAACGAGTCAAAATTTCAATGTACCTTTCAGCATTCATCATCGTTCCCTTAGGTAGAAGTTCCTTGTGGATAATGCCTCGACTATCAAAAAAAGTGATGAGCATCATTTTGAGTTTTCGTCAATGATGGAGGTCGCCGGTCTTCCGCTATGGGGGTGTCGGAAACACTTTCCCCGCCTTCTCGAAATGGGCGTGCATACACTTCATGGACAGTGCTTGATCTTCATAAACAAGTAAAAGCATCGCATGAGTTTCGTTCGGTTTCTAGCCAAGCTTAAAACAAAACTTTAAATTCATCTTTTGATCGTTCATTTTGCTGCTCTCAGTTAAGAACCAACGCACTAAACAAGCACTTGGTAAAACAAGTGTTACACGGAACACAAATGACGCTCAACTGAACAGCGGTGGCTGCAGATGGTCAACATCTGCCGCTATGCAGGTGCAGCGTTTTGTTTCGCCAATATTGCCAGATCTGCCTTTCTGACTTCATTCACCGAACAACAAAAATTCTGGTTTGTGTGATATGATTTTTGTTCATGATTGTATTCTCTATGAGATTTTTATTAAATATTCCATATTTTGAAACTTTTTACTCTCAACTTAATTAAGTATTATTGATTTTCAAATTTTATCTGGCAACAGTCATAGTGTTAGACCTCTTCATTTAAGACGTTCCTTGAACCTATTGCACTGTAATTCTTAATCACATGTCACAAGATCTTAATTTTTGGCTTTTGCATCTTTGTGATTGGAATTGGTTCTTCTGGGAAAAACTTGGATTTGGGTACGTATTGTTTTTAAACTCTTAAATTTTTAACTAAAAATATTTAATTGTACTGATTTAGTGTTTTAAAATTTTTTAAAATTTTTAATTTGATAGTTTTAAATTGAAGGGCTTTTTTGGCTATTTTAATAGGAAATTTTATTGGATGGTTTTTAATTGAAAAGTTTTTAATTGGAAAGTTTTTAGTTGAAGATTATTGGATTGGAAAAGATTGGTGTTTGAAAATTTTTTGTGTAATTGGGATATCTTGCTTTTCACTTTCTTTATTTTTTGTTTCTTTTCTTTAATTTACAAATTGCATTTTGGAGTAATCCAATTTTTGCCCAACAAAATGCATTGGGTTGGTACCACAGAACATGTTTAAACCCGCAATTCAATCCCTAGTCTGAAAGTGCATGTTTTGTTTTATTGGGTATTCAAATTATTCATTTAGTTTCAAATTTGATCCAGTTTTTTTTCATTTATTTTACATAGTTCTATAAATGTTCTCTTTGGTTGATTTTGGATTTTAATTGTTCTCTTATTTTTATGTGTTTTTTATAATAATTTTATTACTTTATCTAATCTTACACAATATATATATAAATATATATATTGATATATATATATATATATACATACGCACACACACACACACACACACACACACATATATATATATATACACTGGTTATCATAAATTAAGGAAAAATCACAAAAATAGCGATAACTCTTTCAAAAGTAAGCCAAACCGTGCAAAATTTGCATATGTTGTCCACTAAGAGTAGCTGAGTAAAATTGCAATATGCAAATTAGTGACGCTGCACTCGGCTTACGTCATCTGCCTGGAGCATAAAAGTCCAAGTTTGAGAGAAAGCACACAAATTTTACTGTGATTGCGACATTGAAAATCTGAGATAGCCAATTCGTAATAATGATCTCTAGGCATCATTTGCCTGAAGAACTACGATGGAGAGCCATCGGGAGACTAGAGGCAGGGCAGAGTCAATCAGAAGTGGCCAGATGGCTAAATGTGAGTCCATCTGTGGTTCATAGACTTTGGAGGCAATTTCAAACCACAGATTCGGCATCTAGGAGGTTCAGTCAAGGACGGCCAACTGTTACGACCAGTGCCGATGACCGATATTTGACATTAAGTGCACGCAGGAATAGAACCGCTACTCCGACACATCTTAGATCCTCTCTTGCTGCAGCCACCGGAAGGTTGGTGTCAACGTCAACTGTGCGCAGAAGGATCCACGAAGGTGGTCTGTATGCGAGACGACCAGCCATTTGCGTGCCGCTCACATCACGCCATAGGAGAGACCGTTTGCAGTGGGCCCGACAACATGTCCACTGGACGTCAGATCAATGGAGGCCTGTTCTCTTTACGGATGAGTCCAGGTTTAGTCTAGAAAGTGACAGTAGACGTTATTTGATATGGAGAGAACCTGGGACCCGTTATCATCCATCAAACATCCGTGAAAGAGATGCATACGGAAGAGGCAGTGTCTGTGTTTGGGGAGGCATATCCTTAGGAGGGCGCACAGACCTCCATGTCTTTCCAAGGGGAACCGTGAATGCTCAGGTTTATCGAGACAACATCCTTGATGCTTATGTGCGCCCATATGCCGGGGCGATTGGTGATTGCTTCCTGTTACAGGACGATAATGCAAGACCACACAGAGCTCGCATTGTTGATGATTATCTTCAACAGGAAACAATTACGCGCATGGAGTGGCCAGCTCGATCCCCGGACTTGAATCCTATCGAGCACGTTTGGGATGCTCTAGGGAGGCGTGTATCTGCCATCAATCCGCCCCCTCAGACCCTTGCCGCGCTTGCATCTGCTTTACAAGAGCAATGGCTCTCACTTCCTATTGAACTGATAGACCGCATAATTGAAAGCATCACACATCGCTGTTTGTGCTGTATTGCTTCTAGAGGCAATCATATTCCATATTAAAGGTACTTTTTCTATTGCAAACCGATACTTCCAATTTGTTTATTTTATACATGTGCTAATTTCTATACTACTATTAATGTCTGATAATTTCTTTTTATGTTGTTTAATACCTTACTATGTGTTGTATATTGTGGGTAAGTTTCATAAAATTCCATGTGTAATTTCTTGAGTTATCGCGATTTTTGTGAATTTTCCTTAATTTATGATAACCAGTGTATATATATATATATATATATATATATACATACCAACCTACGCACACACACACAAACACACACACACACATATATATATATACTCATGGACAAAAAAATTAGCGCACCAAGAAATAATTGCGGGATCGTAACGAAACTTCGCATGAAGGTACATGTCGAAGAGATATGCAAATGATTAGAAATGCAGCGTGATTGCGCATTAAGTATAGCCGGTAGAGGGCGTTTAGCGTCGTTCTCCGAGGAGTATAAAACAGGTAACCAAAGCTTGTTTGAGTGTGTTGAATCGCTTACAAAGGAAGAGTTGAGGTAGACATGCCATTACGCCGTTTTCGAAGACAATATGAGCAGCTGTCGCAGTTTGAGAGGGGGAGAATCATCGACATGATGGAAGCTGGGTGTTCAGGTAGGCGAGTAGCTCGTCAATTAGGCCGCTCTGATTGTATTGAGAGGAGGTGTTAGGACCAGTGGATCCGAGAGATATCATTTACAAGAAGACCAGGCTCAGGACGCCATTGACAGATCAGTCGTCGAGAAGACCGCCACATCATAAGAAATGCACGCGTACAGCCAACTGCTTCATCGGCCGCCATCCAGGCACAGGCAGCACCTTCACTAGGGCCCCCTGTGTCTTCTCGAACCATACGAAGGCGCCTGGCTGAAATACTTTTGGGATCGCGGCACCCATTACGTGTGCTGCCCTTGACTCCCACCCATCGACGCTTCCGTTTGGAGTGGTGCCTCACTCGAGGAAACTGGACTGCAGATGAATGGAACCAGGTCGTCTTTAGCGACGAATCCAGATTCAATCTCAGCAGTGATGACAGTCGTGTTCGTGTGTGGAGATCCCGTGGTGAACGCCTCAATCATGCCTTTGCTTTACAGTGACACACCGCTCCCACAGCTGGTGTGATGGTATGGGGTGCCATTGCCTACAATACACGATCACTCCTAGTATTGATCCATGGCACCATGACAGCCCAGCAGTATGTCCATGACATCCGGCAACTACATGTGTTGCCACTCATGCAACGGCTCCCAGGAGCCATTTTTCAACAAGACAATGCTCGGCCTCACACGGCAAGGGTGTCATAAGACTATCTCCGCACTGTTACTACCCTTCCATGGCCTGCCCGATCTCCAGACTTGTCTCCAATAGAGCTTATCTGGGATCCTTTGGGACGGCTAGTTGGGCATCCCACGAGTTTGAACGAACAAGTGGCAAGGTTACAGCAAATATGGAACGAAATGTCTCAAGACATCATACAGAACTTGTATGCCTCAATGCCCGATCGTATCGCATCGTGCATTCGTGCTACAGGGGGTTCAACAGGGTATTAAATTCTCCGTTCTTTTGTCTTTTTCTCTGAAATAAATGATCCTTTTTCTTTGATTTTCTAATCATTTACTTACACAAAGTAGTCATTACGTATGTAAAATTTAGCTCCATTTTGACGACTCCTTCTTGCTGCGCTAATTTTTTTGTCCATGAGTTTATATATATATAGTTCTAATACTTTTGGTAATATGATAATTATATAACAGTACAAGAAGGAAAAAAAATGTAGAAGAGAACAATTCTTTAATAGTAATGATCAATTTACTAGTCAAAGATAAAAATAATAATAATGAAATTAAAGTTTATTTGATTTGTAATTTTTTAAGAGAAAAATACAATGCAATTAATGTTTTTGTTTCATTAAAATGAAATTGCAAACATCTTTCGTTCATATTGGGGTGCAGCAAATTTAATGAATTCCTTATTGTGTTAATATAAGTATGATTATAAATGTGTATGAGAAATATTATAAAACATTTTTGTAAACCAATATTAATGTCGATTTTATAATTTAAAATAATAATTAATAATTTTAAATTAAATTAAATTAATTAAATTTATAATTAATAATTTCAAAAATAAAAACCATAATTTAGAAATGTATATAACTTTGATGCTTTCAGAATAGTGATATTACCAAATGTAACGATCACTCCAGAGAAGATATAATTAAAAATTAAGTGTTAAACAGTTCCTTACTTCACCAGAAAATCTTAAGAAATCAACAGCTGTATATTTACTTTTATGTACATAAAATATTACAATAATGATTAAGGTTTTTTATAAAAAAAAAAAAAAAAAAAAAAAAAATGTAAAGAGTTGGTAAATACTTTTAATATCAGTATTAACAAATCTCCATTAATTACCTATTAACAATTTATTTTACATTTTAAAATAAATAACAGGTAGACTTCCAAAATAACTGTGAATTTGTTATTTAGTAAAAGCACAAAATAAACACCTGGGATTCATTTAGGATATATATTTTATAAATTTTTTTTAAAAATTTAAAACTGTTGCCTTTTTAAGATTTATATAGTAACTCATCACATAAAATAAAATAAAACTTAATTTGAAGTAATTTATTTGAAAATTTTTTGTTAACAAACTATTTTAACCCAAATGTTTTATTATGAGGCTGGAATTTTTTTTTTCCGCATTTAAAACTGTATCAAAAACTTTAAACTCGACATATATAATGCTGCATCTGAAATAATTAAATATGCATAAGTCTCACAAACTAAATATTCTTGGTATTCTCCATTCAAATTTATTCCAGTGTACCTTTATAAAATTGCACTAATTGAAACTTTCCAACGTATAATTATTTTTATGAAACAATAATTTCTAAGAAGTTCTAAATAATGTAATTTATGATGGTAAGACAGTAGTAATAAATGTGTTCTGATGAGCTGTAAGGTGATTTAAAATGGCTTTTAAATTTTTTTTTGCTGAAGGAAACTGCGTAGTATTACTATTTTTATTAACACAATTAATCATATTATTAAAGATAATTTTTCATTTTAGAACTACATTTTTTTTATTTTAGAATATTTTTTTAAACAAGAAAAAATAGTACCACAAAATTAATTTCTTACCTTAAAAACATTAAGAGAAATAATATCTCTTAAAAAGACAGGACTATTTATTCAGGTGTTGAATATCATTGTAATGAAACAGATCCCTGATGAGGAAGTATTATCAGGTAATGTTTCCAACTTACTACGAACTCGCCACCTCTGCATAATTAACTCTATATTCAATCTCTGCATAAATAACTCCCCCCCCCCTCTGTGAATAATAAGATCCTCGCTTTCTATCAAAGCTTTCGTGGTACTCAGCTCAATGTTCTGGAATGTCTTAGCGGTGTAAAGATTCCAGATGATTATAGTTGGCTTTAGTTAGATTCTGATACACCAGACAACATGACTCAGTGAGTAGAATTAAGAAATTTCCTTTTTGTTTTGCCCATAATTTATGATTCGTATTATTAAACTATCTGAACTTTTCTTAAAACTATCTCTCAGAAAGTAATGATTTAGTTGTTTCACGTCTTTTGGAACTTAGTCTTACGTAATTAACTTAAGAAGTTGTTCGACCAAAGAAGAATAGCAATTATAACAATAAAAGTATAATAAAGTCATAAGTGATTTTTGATAAAATGACATTATAATGTATCATAATTATTCTTCAACTGCTAAAACCTTTTTTTTTTTATCTTTGTATACGAGTGTATTATTTCTAAAACTGACGTTAATTTAACTTGTTCATCATAGATCGCTAATGTTAATAAATGTATTCTTTACAAATAATCTTTACAAAACATTTAAAACTAAAAGAAATAACACTAAAACGAAAGAAAAAATACTATATTTGGAAATATCATTTCAAACCTTAACTTTAAATAATATGTCATCTTTAATTAACACCTGTCAAAGAAATGCATTGATCTCTTTCTTGAATAGTATTGTGAGCTTTATTTGATAGGATTTATTTACATTGACGAGAAATTTAAATTTAAATATATATTAAAATACTTATTTAGATACATAGTAGAGAAAGATTTGGAAAATATCTTGAAAATTTAGCCAATTTGCTTAAATTTCGAGATGCAATACATGCCAAAGACAGTGAATGCACAAGATAACTAACTATTTTTTTAGGATCATCATGATAAATTTAACAGTATTCTTCCCCCAATTTTTCACATTTGGACTAAAAGACACCAATTTTTCACTTTAAAAAAAATCTAAAGAACTATTTTATTAAAGATTCAGTTGTCAAATATAAATAACTGAGCCACCAAAAACAAAACAACACACAAGCTTATATATTATTCATTTTTTCTTCTATATTCGATTCCAAATACTTTTATCTTTGCATTGTTTTTCTGTTCATAGAGATGGTTTCCCTTTTCCGATAGTCGGTTTTTCAGTTCATTTCCAAGTCAGATGTAAGTATTTTGATTCAATCTTGATTTTCAAACATTCAGCAAGAGATATTGAAATCCAACATCTTCATCCTTTGACATATATTCATGAAGAATAACTCCATTGGGATATTCTTTTCGGACAACAACATTTACCATTGTGTTCGAAACTTTGGTAATTTTAGCATACAACAATGTATCTTATATAAAATTTAAGATAAAGGCTATATTTTATTTCATTTATTTGAAGGGTATGCCTTAAAAATGTATTTTAGGTTTCTGGGTAGATTTTCTTCCTTTTCTGTAAATTTATATTGTTTTATGATCTAAGACGATCATTTGTAATATAATGATATAGCACTAGGCTATAAAATCCGTAGCACGTGTAAATATGTGAATAGCCCTTATAATTAAAAAAAAATCTCAAATGGCCAATATTTAAAAAAAATTTTTGAAAGTATTTTAAAGTGTATAAATGAAATATTAATTTCTTCTGAAAGTTAATGCAATGGTATGTTTTCAAACATGTGACATTTTTCCTGTTTAAAACAATTAATCAGATATAATCTTCATCAAGAAGGAAAACAATTATAATTAAGTTTTACAAAACAATTTTTTCCCCTAAAATTATTTCAATACATTTGATTGAAAATTCTTTCCTGTTTTATTATTCTAATTTGTCTATTATTACGTATTATATCGTAACTAAGCGATTAATTCTTCATCGACCAATTGGAATTTTCAAAAGTGATCGTATTTAAACAAGAAAACACTAATGAAGATGATATTAACAGTAAAATACAGAAGGTAGTTTTCACCATATGAAAACGATTATGTGGCCATCTTTCCATGAATAAATACTGTATTTCTTACGCCTATTTGCTTCAACTAGTTAGTCTGAGTTCTGTAATATAATGAATAAAATAAAATAAAAAAATTTAAAATATTATGCTTCAAATTTTTCAATACATACACACATAAACGCGCACACGTGAAAATTTAAAGAAACAGATACACTAATATCTGTAATTTATTATTTAATTACTTTTTCGGAATTAATATATTTCTGTGGTGAAATATTTTAATAGCCATATTTTAATAAAATTTTAATATTAAATTTTGCGAATAAGAATTAAATAATTTTAAATTATACAGACGTAGAGACATAATCATATTTAGCAATATTATAATTTGAAAATTACACACACACACACACACACACGGTATAAATGTGACGAATAAAACATTTTATCTCACGTACAAATCTTAAGAATTAGTGTAGTCATTCGAATAAATTCCATTTATTCCATTTCGCTCGCGAATATCACTTTACATTATAAGTTTCAAAAGAATAGAAATGCTGTTGAGATGCATTGAGCGAAGGTGAATAATTTCCTGTCGCTTCCATCTCACCGTAATTGCAAACCCGTACTAGTGATCAAATGCACTTAATGGGCTGTAATTCTAGATCATTGTTTATAGTGTCCATTGTAAATCGGTATGTTCAATTGCCACCCTGTGAGAGTGATCTTAGTATTTGTCAGTAACGTCTATCGTTATCTAAGGGTGGCATTGAAGTGCGAAAATCTCAGAGAAGCCAGAATCTATAAAGATGTAAAAAAAAAAAAAAAAGAAATTAAGAAAAAAAATTTAAAACAACTGAAAATGATACACTGATTGGCAAGATATTATGTATATAAAACTAAAAAGAATCGTTTGATTAAGAATGATTGAGTAGGAGAAAAACGATACGGAATTTATATTAAAGTAATTTTTTTTAATTGTTCAGCTTTGTTTTCAAAATTTAAAAAAAAAAAAGATGCTTCATTGAGTAACGAGAATATTTTTAAGAAGATAAGTGAAAAAATTTATTTTCACTAAATGTTTGTAATATTTATGCGACCTTATTGTAAACATCTCTTTAAATCCTCAATATTACTCAAATAAAAAAAAAATCTGGATATTTTTTGCTTTTCAATTTATTAACTCACATTAATATTGAAACTTAATCTCTGTTGGTCACAAATATGCCCCCAATTTGCTTCGTTCGTTGTCGTATGCATTTTCAACACTCCAATTCCAGTTCTGAACTAAAATAAAAGCTCAAAGCATGGATTTGGTCTTGCAGTAATAGTTTGATTAATTTTTTAGAAGTTTAAATTACATTTAAGCAGGAATGCACATTCACGACAGAATTCTTTTGGAATCAGAGTGAAAGAAGAATTACTAGCCTTAAATGCAAAAAGAAGAGAAAAAAAAAATAAACAATGTGAATAAAAGACTAAGCTAGCGACTTTTAAAATGGTCTCAAGCAGTGGTAGAAGTCAATGTTTTCATATTTATTTTCAAGCATTGAGGCAGAAACAAAGTTGATAACATCCATTGGGCAAATAATGTTTCTACATTGATATGCAAAATTTAAGCAACAGGTGTTTTTTTTATAGCCATAACTCCGCGAGAAATCATCTGAGAGACAGCATTTTGTTCTTAAACGATGACGAAAGCATAGCTGCGCAAAAATGAATACAAAGTATATAGTATAAAATCAAACAGAAAAGCGCTTTATTGAACTCATAGTATCGTTACACACGATTGTTTATCCAAGAGGAAGAACAACAAGCAGAAGTTTCTTAGTATGGGATATGCCCTCCCCTTAGCCCACCCCAATAGTTGAACCGCAGTCTCTCTCCATACTCAGCACCAGATTGTCCAATAGCTCTTGAGGTAAGAATATACATTCCTCAATCAGCATCTGTTTCAGATGTTGGATGTTCTACGGAGGATGTAATCGTGTAGTAAGGCGTCTTCCCAAAAGAGTTTCACACATGTTCTATGGGGTTTAAATCATGAGATAACACTGGACAACCCACTCTAGTGATATCTTCACTTTTCAGTTGCTGCTGAGTATCAGGAGTCCGGTGTGGCCGTGCATCGTCATCCATAAAAACGAAGTTTAGTCCAAAGCACCTCGGAACAGACACACATTGGGAAGGATCACCTCCTTACAATAACAATCTCCGGTTACAGAACCTCTGTCGAAAACGTGGAGCTCAGTCCGACCATTCAGTATAATGCCTCTTCAGACGACAGCTCAATGATCACCATAACGGTCTCTTTCCGTAATGTTATTAGGATGAAACAGTGTCCTGACCTCTCTCCAAGTCAACTGGCGTTGAGAATCGTTAGTGGCACTGAAAGGATTCTCATTCGTAAAGAGGACACGTCTCCATTGATGAGATGTTCAGATTTTGTGCTCCGTACACCACTCTAAACGGTGCTGCCGATGACTAACTTTCAAAGGGATGCAGCTTTCAGGACGGCGGTCGAATAGGCCACCTTTGTGAAGGCGTCTGTCCACAGTAAACTGCAACACTTGTCACCTTGTTGCTGTACACAGTTGCTAAGCAATGGCTCTTCTGAGTGGTATAGGGATCTGTTCACCTGCGGGACGATATATCAGTCATCCACTACAGTCTTTTCCTAGGGCGGCCACTACCAATCTTTCTATCAGTTGTACATATGATCCAACGCCAAATCCAAGCGCGCCAAACGACACTTCTGTTGATTCCGAACTCTTCAGCTATACTTGTCGAACTACGCACTTCCTTCAACTTTCTGATCAATCTTCCACGCGTTGTCTTCTAGGTAATTTCTTCTAGCCATATTTCACAAAAGAACTCATTTGCACTTGCAGAGAATATCTTTAATTGCACCTCCCGTTTTTCCTTTTATTGCAGTTTTGAGCTGCACTCGTCGATCGCGAGCGTTTTGCGTACACTCACGATGTCAATGCCGTTTTGTTTTTGACATTTGCATGCACATCACCTTTCTACTGAATTGCGCGTTCATTGTACTGATCGCAATAACCCGTTTTCTGCAATTTCATGACTATCTGCTTAAAATTTACATTGTTGTTTAAGTTTTCTGCATCAGTGTAATTACACGTTGGTTTTCAGAATTTTTGGACAGACATCTCGAAAATTTGGAAACAAAACATACGTAAGTAGTATGTCAATAAGGATAATTTCATTATTGTTTCGTATAATCATAATCTTAGTTCATCTTCAAGAAATAAAATAATAATCGATTTAATGTCTTCGGATTATAATGTGGAAATATACACAATTTCCTTGATGTCGATCTCAAAAAATACTCCAAACCGACATTGCCAAAAATTGATTGTATTTAATTTAAACCGCTGATAGTGAAATGCTTAATTAAACTGTTGAAAAACATAAAAAAGAAGCAGTAATCTATAGATATAGAAGTAATATTTTATAATGGCAAAAGTTATTGGGAAATAATAATTTAATACTATAGTAAAGAAAAAAAAATGTAATACTTCATTTACTTCAAAAGAATTTTTAACACAGGTTTTTTGGCAACTAAGCTACAAGATATTACCCGAAATATATCCACGTATGGTTACAAAAGAAGAATTCTCTAACTAATGGTAATCTAACTTTATAAACACCTAAAAGAGTTTTTTTTCTTTTAATTCGTGTAAAGGAAGATATAAAAAGAAGAGAGTTAAATTTAGAGATAAATTTATGTGTTTGCAAAATGCATATTCCATATGAACAAAAGTTATTCTATACGTAATCAATATAATTGCATGTAAAAAATTTACTAAATATATTGTAAATTAATTTTTGAAATTTATAATTATACATGATTATTCATAATGAACCTCAATATTCGCCAGTGAACTAGTAGCTGTGTTGTGTGAACCAACTCAACGCACCATCACCCCCCCATGTATGGAAAGGAACATTTTAGCAGCCATTAGTAAAATAATACTTACTATACTATTAATCTTCTACTGTAAAGCTTGGTGTACCTAAGATTAAATATTCCACTTCCAGAGAACAAGAAAAATATTTTTATTAATTTGGGAAGTTATTTTGAGTCCGATAGGTTCATGTTCAAGAAAAAATATTGATAGAGTCACAAATTTTTATATTTTTGTGTAAATGACGATTCATCTAAAATAGGCGCTTACATCTAATATGCTTTTATTTACACAACTTGAGGTTAACCTAAACGAAGAATTGAGAACGACCATCAGCACTTCCAAAATAAGTGGGAATAATTATAGTTTTGCTGTTACATATAAGATAATATAATCTTCTTGATGCATATGAATGCTATTAATGTACTAAAAGTAATATAACATAACACCTCGCTTTGAACAATAAAAGCTCTATGAAATTGATTATAATTAACAGTACATCTACTACGAAATACTTTAAAAGAAAAAAGTACATTAAAAAAATTAACACATTGTCTACATATAGATCGGCCCACATGGATTTTACTTGTTTAGAGTTTGACACTCCTGATCCATGCATTTCAGGGTTTCGCAAAATGAAATATAAATGAAAGATGTAATCGCTAGTTAACAGCATCTTCGACATCTGGGTGAATATGTACGAAGTTTGATTGAAAGTAATGAATGCATGGTGAGAGTTGGACTAGAATCATAATTTCTATTTCTTAATTGTGAAAAGTGATACAAATATTTTAAACGAAATAAGGTTATGAAAAAAAATTTTAAGAAAAAAAAATGTGTTCGTTTCTGCTGTGATAAAAACGTTAAATGAGGCGTATTAAATTAATAACAATTGACTTGAAAATTGACAAGTCTTAAGACTTATTTGAAACAAAAGTTTTGTTTTAATAGCAACAATAAATTTAATGATCATCCTCAATACTTCAAATAATACTTTTCACTCTAAATATGGAAAAATATAACTCAACTAGAAGTTCAGACACTGTTGGAAGAATTTTCAAATAACTAGTGATATGACTTTATCAAAAAAAAGGTTGTTTATTTTAACTATATTGAATCGCTATAAAGTTTTACAGTTAATGGGGTATTTTTATTTATTGCATTTAGAGAAATTCGAATTAAGTATTTTCAATTATATTTATTACTTTCCTTTGAATTGAAAAGAAAATTTAGATAGAAATTCATTGCTTTTCATAAGTTTTAATTTATCTGTCCAACAAATTCTAAGCTTTGGATTAGTCTATTCGGGGAACAAAAGTGAAATTGGTTGGGAAATGGATGCAGCTGCATCTTCAGCTGCATTGCAAATTAGCTTTAAGGAAAAGACATTGAATTCATACTTTCCTACAACTTTAATTAAAAGAACCATATATAACATTCCTTTATTAAAGTTACATTGATTTCAGTGTCATATTATAATTGTAATGACATCTGAAACAGTTAAAAGTTTGAGAAATATCCAAGCTAAAGCTGTTCACTTAGCAAAGTTGTAAGATCGAAAATGTCAGTCACATAGAAATTTAATGTCATTTTTAATTAAATTTATCATTTCTAGGATTTATTCGGATTAATCCTTTTTAAAAAGAAATATGAAATCCAGCCATTTTCATAGTCTGGTAAATCTTGAATTAAGTTGTATTTAAGTTACAAAACCAACTACTAGAAAAATGAGTCTCATCATATTACTAAATGCTATTGCTTTAAACAGACCTCAAAATCCTGCGATGGAGAAATTCCACATAAATAAAATACCGAAATGTTTGCCCGTGGCATATTCCTAATGTTGAAGATGTTGAATTTCAATTGATCTTGATGAACACCAGAAGCCACCGATTGCTTCAAAATACTCAAATCTGACTTGGAAATGTTGAAAGATGGAGAATCGGAAAAGGAGATCAATCTCTCTGAATGAAAAAAAAAAAAACAATACAAACACAACAGTCTTTGAAGTAGACTATAGAAAAACAAAATGAACAAATGTACAGTTGAATGTTTGTCTTACGGCGCTATTTATTTGTTCTTGATTAGAGATCTACAGACAAAATAATGGACTTAAATGGAAGTTAGAAAGAAAAAGTATGTATTCCTACAACCTAGTACAAAATAATTAACTGTCATGGTATTAAAATTTATAAAATAATAGCTTTGAATTCTTTCCTTGTCAAAGGAGTGATGCACATAATAACTCATATTTACAAATTCAAAGTAGATTAGAGATTTAATGCAAATTAGCGATTAGTCAAATTCTTAGAGATTTAAATCCAAATTTAAATCTAAAATGCAAATATTAACGATTTGTATCACTACATTTATATGAATTGTCAAAATTTACAAAGTTCTTCAAAAATTAAGTAAAAAAAGGAACTATATGTAACATAAAAAATACGTATATAAACATGAAGAATTTCCTTCAAGTAAACTAAAGAAAAAATTTAAACCACTCTAGAGATCTTCAAACACATTTTCAAAAAATCAGCTTAACTGATATTACTTAAATAATACAACAACAAATGTTTTTCAGATAATACAGTTAGCATTATGAAATATTAAATAACTTTCTTTGAATATCATCCTAATACAAATTAATTCCTGGTAAAAAGTGTCAAGTAATTATTCTTAATTGAATGTAAAGTTAACAAAATTTAATGTTTAAGCAATTGTTTCCTTATTTCTGAACTTCTAATTGCTTTTCAGTTCAAATATATTCAACTAAATATCGTTACTGAAAGACGTAAATAAATACAAAATTTTAATATTTATCTACATTTAATGACATTGACATTAAATTCTCCTATCATTGTTAGTTTTGCTTCAAATGATGCCTATGAAAGTATTTTACTTCTCCATATTATTATATAGTCTGAAAAACGTAACTTAAAATTACATTGTTAATTGTTGTTATACACATTAAGTGATTGCACTGCATTATTAATGAGAATTGATGATGAAAACATTAATGAGTACCATAGACTTGTATACTAACGATTTGTAATATAATTATTCTATTATTTTAAATAGTGATTTCTTGAATATAAGATTTACGTAGATAAGGCGCTTAAAATAACTTTACAACTAAAACTCTGAGAAATACGAGAAAATGTTTGAAACGTACGTTGTCAACGTGCGATACTCTTAAACTATTTGCTAAAATGTGATGTTAACATTTCAATACAACCGTATTTTAGAAGAGAATTACAAGTGAGGTTATTTTATACAGAAACTGTATCTGTTTTTCCAAAATAAGATAGTTAATCGACATAATTTAGAGAACTAATACTCATTTTTGAATCATTGTTATAAATCATTTTGCATTTAGTTTAATTATAATGACAATTAGTTAAATCATATATGATGCATTAACATTAAATATTGATGAATATTAGATTTAATTAACATGAAGTATTTATTTAAATAATATCTGTTTATTACTAACTTGTTAGGATATTTAGATATTACTATAGAAGTCTACTTAAAGGATTAATACAATGAATGAACTTTATTAAGAAAAACTTTTCATGTTAATTTAACAATTTTTTCTTCGTAAAAGGATTCTTATCGTCGATACAATATATTCAAGTATTGAGGAGAAATGAAATCAATAGGGAATAACTAAATAGTGTATTACATTACTACTTGAGATTCAATTTGTATTAATGAAAGAACTTCAAATAGTATCCAGTAATACAATTCTACGTTTTAGATCCTGAAATAGATTGAAACACTGATATTTGTACAATTTAATCAAGAAGGACGCCACAATGATAGAAAAACAATTGTCCCCATAGGATAGTTTTTATGTGAAATGTACGAGTACGAAAATTGGTAAAGCAAAAACCTATTGGAAGAAGATAGATCGTGTAATAAACCTGTCAGTTTAGCAATCAATTCAGTGAGGACTATGATAATGAGAAAAGAAAATCTTAGGAATATCTAGTTTGTATGGCTTACACACATAGATTTATTTAAAATGTAACTGACGCCATGTTGATATTAAAATTTATAAACAGTATATTAAGTTCCCAAGAAATTTTATAATCCTTAAGTTATTTGTAATTAAATTACGAATTCTTCTTATCCTGTATTTTTATTTTAGAAGCTATTTTAAAATACTAAAAATATTTTTAAACCAACTCATTTACAAAAAAAAAAAAAAAAAAAAAAAAAAAATTCTTGAATAAAGTTTTAATTTTATTTTATTCAACCATGACAAAACACTTTGAAAACAACCATTTTGTAACGACTCTTAAATGTTATGAGTTTGAAAAACAATTTTATACCGTAAAGGAGGAAGTAGGGTGGGTTATCATCATATATACTTATTCTTATTCTTATTATATGTATTTCACCTTCACAGAAAGAAAGTTCTATGGAGTCTGTAAAGAGACGCAAACATAATTACTTGGACACACTTTTGGAGACAGATACATTTCCTCAGCTACGTTTCAACAAAAGAATCATAAGAATTGAAGCACGTGTTATAACGTGAAATAGTTTTCTATGTATTAGTGTCGAAGGAATCACCAGAGACATCATGTGACACCATTTTGCACGTCGTTGGAAATAGTGCTCGGCCAGGAACCTTTTCAGGTGTTGGGACAAATGGTTAATGTGGCTCCCAAGCGCAGGGTTTTGTGTTTGGGAGGTGAAGTTCTTACAGGTTTTAAATGCGATTATAATTATATTCTTATCCAATATAATTGTGTCATATTAATAGCAATATAAGCATCAATTAGATTCAAAAATAATCAGAATCTTAATTAATAATTATATTGTAGATAATGATCGAGTCTTAAGCAAAGTTTTTAAATTTTTAGAAAGTATAAAATATACACATGAGTATGTTAAATATTCTCAAATGAGATATGGAAATGCTATCTTAAAAATTGGTATCAGTGTGTGATAAAAACACTGCGAAACTATTAATTCAAAACAAATACCTATTATGCTTAAATTTTATCACTAAAGAAAGATCGTAAAATTCCATTCATAATTTTGTAGCCATTAATCAAAAATAAGTAGTTGATTTAGTCTAAAAATTTACATGAAGAATTTATGAATTATGCAAAAGTTGTTTCATTAAGGTAATCAATTCTTTTACAATAATATCTCTACTCACAAGAACTTCAATAGTAGTTTTAGAAATGCTCTGTTTTATAGATTATGCCGTTTTGAGAAATAGTTACAACTGGAAAAATAAAAATAAGCGAAAATTAATGCAAATATAGTAATTCTAAACTCGATGAAATAGGAAATGAAGCTTTTTTTCAATAATGTTCAATAAGTTTCTGCTAATAATGACTCGTACGGCGAAGTGAATTAATTGAGTTAAGTAGTGGCAGAATTGTGGAGAAAAAACTTGAACTGAAGAAATAACTTAATTTTATAACATTTGACATTAATCTTGAGGCAATAAACCATCATTAGATGGCTCTTGTGACTTATCTCAATTAATTAATTAATCAAAAACTACAAAACTCTAATTGAAGAAACACAAGATTAAAACAACTTCTTTATTTATGATCACTGCAAAATACCCAAGGTCACTCTCTCTAGAACTTAAACCTAACTTTAAGTCTTATTTATATTTAAATAAGAAATTTACCTTTTACCATTCCTCTCGTTATTGCTTTCACAACTTTCTCCGACAGTAACCACGTGGATTAATACTATTAGTGGAATTCACAAAACTAATAGAATAATTTCAATATCAGTAACAATGTCCTTATCTTCTTTTCTCCTTTTTTTCAATTAATCGTATATCAATTATGTATAATTATATCTAAACCACTTCACTTTATTTCTATCTTCATCTAATTTACTTAATCACGTTTCATATAGATTTGGAAGAAACTGTAATTTTGTGCAATTCAAATCGATAAGAAACCAAGAGGTTAGCAAAGAGAAAATCCTGAATAGCCCAATGTTACAATCCAAATAATGGAATCACTTATTTAAACTAGTCTTTTACTAGAGCATTTAGTTATGCAATTTCTTTTTGTCAGCAAAACACAGATTCCTTTTAGAAGGAAACACTATTAAAAATATGTCCTCATAGCATACTGTTCGAAATAATGCAACATATGCAAATAATGGTCAATCTGTTTTCAAGAATTAGAATTTAAAATCTTTACAGACAACAAATAAATTATATGTGTAGTAAAATGTTTAAAAAAACGTCATAGATACTATCAAATTTATAAGTTATTGATGTTTTAATAACAAATAACACACTCCTAGTGCCAAGACAATTGAGTAGAAATCAAACGAATCTAGCTTATTAATGTTATTTATGGACCGTTGGAGGTAAAAATGACACGAGAGTGGTTCAATAAGTGCCCAATACGTTGTTACGAGTTTGATTGTTTGATTGTATATTATATTGTTTGATATAAAATACAATCAAGTTTGAAGTAATACGAGGTAACTGAAGGCAGATCTTGCAATTTTGAACCTAGATCGACTCACAAGGTCGATATCTAAGTTGGCCCTCCTAGCTTTATAACTCTACACCTTGCCTCGGAAGGATTTGGAACCTCGATAGATTTCATGTGCTTCATCCCCGTTATATGGTGGATCTCTAGTGACATCAGGATTCGAACCCCCGGCTCGACAGAAACAACGATATCATGAGCTCAAAAGCCATGACCTCTTGACTACTTCGGCCGCAAAGGAAAATGCTATTACTATTTTGGGTTGCCATCTGTTAAACGGAGTCAAAATAAATTTGACCCTGTCCCATATATTTTTAATTGTTGGAGCGTTAAATATTTGTTGTCCGAGATGCTACCATGGATAATACATGGATTTATTTTCATACACAGAAACAAAGCAACAATAAAAAAAAAGTTATTTCCGATGAGTCAGCTTCTAAGAATTTGAAGAGGGTCTCATTGTTCGGAAACATTACGGTGACAATTTTTTTTTGTAATGCTTTATACTCATGAACTTCTAAAGAAAAGGGAAAACGATTAGAGAATAATTATAAATTTGAGAAAGAAGTGATTTTTTAATCCTTATTTTCCCTTTCTAATACTCCATTTTCCAGTCCTATCACGGTTACTTTTTGAACCACCCTCGTATTTTCTTAAGTTTTATTTTTAACTACATTAAAATGATTTCAGTTGTTAATAGCATAGAGTTACAGATTGATGTTAGTTAATTAATTAATGTACTTAATTAACATTTCTAATTAACTTCAAGCGAGAAATTATACCATTACAAATATGATACAAAAAATTTACATATACTGAATTCTTATCTTAATAATCAAGTTTTTTCTTATCAGAGAGTTTCTAAGTTATGGTATATTTGAAATGGGTTCTTCATTGTGTTATAAGTGATGGTTTTTAAGCATTTATCAAAAAAAAAAAACTTTATTAACTTTTTAAAGAATAGTTTTAGGCCAATTGGTAGAAAATTATGTCGAATTTTTAAAATAATAAAAAAAAAAAAAAAAAAAAAAAAAAAAAAAAAAAAAAAAAAA